>JAGDQP010001549.1:18137-101093 GCA_022664845.1 Lepisma saccharinum
CAGTATGAGTGAAAGGTGTGTGAGTGGAAAAGGGGTCGACTGGGTGGCGCAGTTGGTAGCGCATTGGGACGGTAACCCAAAGGTCCCGGGTTCGATCCCCGGTCCAGTCACATATACATATACGAGATGTTTTACTGCATACAAATGAAGGTGACACAATACATATACTCTTACTAAAGACCGATTTTCGTAGAACATACGACACTGTGTCATGGGTATTTATTTAAGGTACCAGAAATTATGAATTTTCTACAAAGTTTATAAAAATGATAAAATGGGTTTATGACAATCGATACTTTAAATTATCCCAAAATTCTGTTATTATCCCGATAATAAAAATCAATGTTGGGGTTACACAAGGCTGTTGTCTGGCCCCGGTATTTTTTAGTTTGTCAATGGTGGCATTCGTCTCAGCAATATATAATGAGCTCAGTGGCGTAACCTTGTGACACAATCCATTAAATGCATCTTTTATGCTGATGATGCGACTTTTTTGGCAAAAAATAATCAAGAAATAGACGACATTTTTCATTATGTGAAGATTTTGGAAAACATATCTTTTATTGTGCTAAATCCTCAGAAAACACAAGCACTTAATATAAAATCTAAGATATAGGGTAATATGTTACAACAACTTAATGTAAAGCAATCTATTAATATTCTTGGAGTGCAATGATATAGTGTTGTTTCTCAAACTGTCACAAATGCAGACAATCGGCTATTAAAAACTTTTACAATTGATACGCTAGCATATAAGAGTTGTCTTAAATCGTTACTTGATAAAGCTAGACTTTTTAATATATTTGTCTTTTGTAAAATGTATTACCAGTTACAATCGTGTCCCGTCTCTAACAAATTTTGGGCTCAAATACTTAAATACATGGGCTATATCTTATGGTTTCTACAAATTCTTAGAACACCTCGTTATCTCTTGTATAAACAAAATAGAGGACGGAGGTATCAATCTGAAAAACATACAGCTACAAGCTAGAGTACTATTATCTCACCGATTATTACAAGTTTTGTGCAAATATACTGAAAATTTGTCGTCTCATGTCACATTAAGTGCTTTAAGAGACATTGATGGCATTGCTCCGGTTCACATTAGTTCCATTAGGGGTCCTATGAAATATTTTGCGACTACGATACTTGATTTTTCTTATGCAGTTATAGGCAAGATTCAAATGCAATTACACTCAGTTAAAGATTTTTATATACAGTATTTGAACACAGAGATTAGTAAGATAGAAAAACAATATGTCCCAAATAGTGAGGCATGGTCTTTTTAATATCAGAATTTAGCTGTTTTAAAATTTGATTCAGTATTACATCATCATATGTTTCTACTAATATATAATTTGGAATATTATGGGTGCAATTTGTACAAAAAAGTATTAGAGAATATGAGGGCTGTAGTAAATGCAAAAAAAAAAAAAAACTTGTAAACATAAACTAATTGAATGTAATGATAAGGACAAAACTTGGCAAAAATTTCTTAACATATTGGGTCGTATTTTGAGAATCAATGTGAAAGACATGGCATGTCAAAAAATATTTAAGGATCCGTCATACAATATGTTTCCAAAATCAAAACAAAAATTTACGATGTGGTTCATAGCTCAAATCTTATATATATTAAAATTTGAAACTGATATGACAGATGAAAGATGGTATGTTGAATACTTATTATATAAATATCAGCACTTGAGTCAAAAACAGAGTGACAGGCTTTGCTTCATATTATAAAGCGATATACTGAATATTTACCATGTGTTTTTGTAGAGTACCGTAACACCAGTTTAAAGTATTTTTTGTATATTTTGTTAGTTTGTAAATATATATTATTTTTTTATTTTTTATACGTTTGGATATTGTTCAAATAAATAAAAAAGTGTAGTGGTCTACATGCTGGCATTCTACGCTGAACGTCGCTGGATCGAAATCGCTTGTCTCCTTCATCTTTTTTCCATACTGTATATTATTGAGAACTTTCAATAAATTCGTACAGATAAAGATGGACCAGACGTCACTTGAACTGAAAGGAATCATGGGTAATCGAGTTATGTCAGCTTATATACGTCATGGTCGAGTGAGTCTCACTGTCAGAAATACTCTCGCTAAGCTCTTATCAGCAAGCTCAGCGGTTGATCCATGTAAAATGCCTACCTTCCTGTCAAGATCATAGATGAATTATAATAGCTATAAAGCGTTAATCTCGTTTAGACTTCCTTCACAATCCGAAAATTACGCTAATACATAAACGTCATGAATGTTTCTAAAAATAAGGAGATATTTTAAATTTTAAACAAGCATCTTTGGCAGCTATACGATCCACTGCTGCAAATTTACAAATGGGTATTATGAACTTTTACTAGCAGCTAAGAAGCCATTTCTTTTGTGATGTCTTTGAAGTAGCTTCATGTGAATGATTTAGTATGATTGGTTGGATTTAGAAACTCTTATTTGGAAAATGGGACTGCATATCTTCCTTCCTCCCCCCCCCCCGATTGGAACTCTCTCTCTCTCTCTCTCTCTCTCTTTAAATATATATATATATATATATATATATATATACATACTGTATATATGAAGTCTCCTGCGTAGCCTAGTCGGTAGCGTGCTCGACTTCAGTGCGAGCTGTCGCGGGCTCGATTCCCGGTGGGGTTAAAAAATTTCGATGTTAAACCAGCATCGTGAGGACAACTGGAGAGCTGCTGTGAATAAAAGACAGCGGCGATCACAGTGAGAGCTGCGGCTCTCCTCTCCCAACCCGTCTAGTCAGCGTGGGAACAGTAGACCAACTCCTCCCTTCGAGGACAGGCTTCATCCAGTAGTGGATATATATATATAATCCGTGCTTATGTTTTATCCCCCTGACTAAAAAGTTTAATTCACACACTGCTTTTGGGTGAGACCCAGTTCGTATGAAAGGGCTTCAAAAGTGGTGTACAAGGTTTAAATTTCTGAAACATCTGAGAAAGATATCCCCGAAACGCCTTGTTCTGCAATTACTCTTCTTGGCCCAGAATATTTGGAAGAGCGCTCGATTGTCATGCGAAAGGTTTGCGATTCGAGGCCTTGTCATCTTACTTTTTCCTTTTGCTCTGTAAATGTTGTGTTACATATCTAGACGATCTTAAGTCGATTTATAAAATGTAAAGTGGCTCTGATATGGTGTAAAATTCCACAGGCGTAATCCCAAATTCATGACTCACTTTGTATAATTATCATTAATGGCATGTTAAAGGCGAATACAAAGTTTCTTTAGAGTCACGTGTTATATTACAGCTGAATTCAAAGCTACCTAGAGCCCGCCGGGTGGCCGATCGGTCTGCGGCGGTAGGCCATCGGCTCGAAGATCCCGGGTTCGAGTCCCGGCATAGGTGTGGATTTTAACAGCTAAAGGCGAATCGTCAAAGGCCGCGGTCCAAATTTACTGGACTGGCCCATATAAAATTAAAGGTTACAGAAGTTTTTTTTATCATATCTACCTGGATCTTAGGTGATATAAAATTATCCTGTTTTTTATATGATAGTGCAGTTTATTGTTCGATTTGTAGGGCGAATGGTTGGGATTTTCCCCTCTCTGGAAATAGCATCCTTGGCTCTGCGTTCCGAAATCTGCCGCGAGCCAAAGGCGCCAAATACGGCATTTTAACGTGTTTGAAATATTCTTTCACCTCTATAAATTGCATAAACGACCACCGGACTGCAGTTTTAAAAAGAAAGTATACTTTAAAATTCTTTCCCACACTCACATACACACACTCCGACTTTCTCGTAGGTCCCGGGTTCGATTCCCGGCTCTGCCATTTTTTTAAAGCAAGACGGTCTCGAACGGTATCCATCTAGCATCGTGATGCAATTGGGGAGTACTGTGAATAAAAGACAGTGGCCATCACAGTTAAGAGCTTCGGTTCTCCTTTCCCAACACGTCTGGTCAGCGTATTAGCAGCAGACAAACACTTTCCTTCGGGAGAGGCCTCATCCAGTAGTGAATTGAATATGGTTGTGAATTATATGTATAAGCTGCGAGCTAACTCAAGAATTTACAATAAAGATAATTGTGTGGGTTCTGCTCGAGGGCAGATGTTGACCCGAACGTTCCTGGGCAGGGTAAACCGATGCCGGTTGTCATTGTCTTCAATCGGATAGAGAGGACGTCCCAAGGACGGGACATACAGTTTAACGTAGACTCCGAACACTGATTCCGACAGACTCCCCTTGCTGCGGAAGTGTCACCTTCCAAATTCTCGGCCAGAATTCAGTAGAAACCGTGGAAAACTATACTTACACTCTCCCAATTTTTACCTTACACCTTATCCCAACTGAAAATTATGGTGGAATCGCTGACTCCAAAACATTTATATCAATTTGTGTGTTTAGTACGTAATGTTAAAAATACTCGACTTTCATGAATTCATTTATAACTATGTCATTCAAGAATGTAACTTCTATACACATGGAACAGACACACAGAATAAATTAATAGTGCATAAGGAGTTTTGTCTCTTTGTTTTCGTGTAATTTGTTTCCCATCGCTCAAGTTATGTAAAACATTTCTTGCTTAAATTTTAACATCAGTTTCTAACTCATTTTCTGGATTATTATTAGGAAGCTGAAATGCAAATATTAGCGTTACAAATTTATTTAGTTCTAACACTTGCAAAATTCTTTTAGTTTTTTTTTCTTAAATTTAAATAAAGTTCGTATTTGAGAAAGCTAACATTTGTATGCTAATGCTTAATCAGAATAATTCTGGTCACATTTCTCAGGCAAACGCTGTATTTGTAATGTTCTTATATTACATGTAGCTTGAGCCAAAGTTGCCTGAAGGTCTTAAATATAATTTTAATTCTATAATCCACGTTTTCAAGTAAAGCAGTTTAGGGGACTTAAAACTATAAACTTATATTTTCTTTTAAACAATGTCTTTCGAAATTAAGAATAAATATCTCAAAATTTCAGAAATAAATTATTCTACAAATATTTCCTGTTAATTTTTCATTACATGATATCTTTCCTTCATGTTAGCATTACCAAAATAAATATTTCTTACTACCTTACTCTGGCGTCGTCCATCCCTAATAAAATATGTTATATTATAAATGATGTAAATGTTGTGTTTAAGTCTATTTTCTTAGTTAAGCAATTCCGTAGTTCACGCCCAATCCCACCTGAAATATGCGCTTGCTGCTCCTAAAAGGTAGTCCTGCAACTGATTCACGGGATTAATACGCAAGATTTGTTGAAAACTTTAGAAATATGTGTTTGACACGTGCGAACATCCTGTTTCATATATTGCCAATTCGCAGTCAAGCAAAATGCTGTGTTTTACCTCTAGCAACAGGAAACGAAAATAAAATACACAAAATGAAATGAAAATGCAAAACCATTACACATTATAACGTGAAAAGCAATGGTACAGTAACGAAATACAAAAATGATAATTCGAAGCTACTCTCCATTAAAGAAACTCGAACCTAGATTGTTTTTGTAGTTGACGAGTGCAAATCTATGCTAAAGACAGAGCCATCTAATAACAAATTGTAAAAAATAATTTGAGAGACGCGAGGGAAAGAACGAGTTGTGTTCTTCTGCTTCTTGTTGTAAAACGCGTTTGCATTTTATTCAACTTACGGGTTAGACTGGGTTGCTGTGTATTATCGTTATTTTTTTCTGCTACCTTAAATTGATGTTTCATAAATAAAAAATAATACATGATTGACCGTAATATAAAAGTTACTAAGACCAATTTGAATTTTCCTAAAGACTTCGAAACATTATGAATAACATCATCGAGTTTAAAACTGTTAATTTACAAACTAAAAATATACGGTATTTCACTGCAATTACAAATAGAATTGTTAGTTATGGGTGAAGAGCAAAGGTAATTTTCTAAATGTGTTCTAGTATTATTTGCTTAAAAAAAAGTAAACAGAAATGTGGGGATTCGAACTCATAACCTTCTGCGTAAAACGCTAACCACTACACCATGGTAAATGTAGTAAAGGTGTTTTCTCATTTCATCTACCTTATTACGTACTCAGTATATTTCTGCTTCATTATTATCGAATAGGATTGTCTATACTTTATATTACCTTTTATTGTTGTGTCTGTTATGTATGAGAAGCATTCTGGAATATACAAACAAAACACATCTATTGAAGAATCTGAGTACGATTAGTTGAAAGTGTCCATGTGCACTATATGTGTGCATGTACATTGCAAAATTTTTCATAGTTGGAAAATTCTATGTCAGCGCCTCCAACAAATTACTTACAAATTACGGGATTTACTTTCTTGAAAAATAGTACAAAACCAGTCATAAATTTTAATCTCATAATTTATAATTAAAAGTCAAACTTGTGTAAGAAAACGAGGTACACCAGTACATAAAAAGGGATGAGGTTAAATTCAAGGTCTAAATTAACTATGTCAAAACAAAACTTGCTTAAAGTTAAATTTCAACGGAATTCATTGTGGGACAGATCTGGATAAGGAGCGATGTTGAACATAACTAATACATACCTGCAAATCAGGAGTGGCTGGCCCCCTACAATACTACTCCTTAGACATACTAGCTGAAATCCTTCCACCAAGAAACATACTCATCTCGAAAAAACGAAACGCTGACATCACGCACAAGCTCATACACAAATAGCCAACACTATCACCACCACCACACACTAACGCCGACAAAATAAATCACATCCACAAACGTCGACAAAATAAATCACACCCACATTCACGAAATGTTGGCTATTTCCAGTGTATACCAATATGGAAGATTCTTCGCAAGCGTATACAAATCTCCAGCAGCTTTGAAAACATACTATGTCAACCTCTCCTCGTTTGATTTCACTATTAACTGCTGAATTTAAGCTTTGTAAACATCTACGCCACTATTCTGCCTCCTATTAAATTTAAATAGTCATCAGGATGCGTTTATACTATGAATATATCAAATTTTACACCGAAGCAAACTTTTACGTGTCAGACCCTCTTACGGATTCATCTTGTGTACACTGTTTCATCTCGACATGCTTTCGGGGGGCTTTGTCCACCGCAGGTTTTCAACCGGACCCCCTAAAAAATTAGAGTTAGCACTTATATTACTCAAACGTATACTGAAATACGCATATAAAAGTACATTCTATAAATATTGTTCATGTTATTTAGAGGTTAACTAAGAAAATATGACATCTTCTTAAATAACGTTAGTGTTGTTTTATATTTTAGCACTTAAGATTCAATATGCATTATTTAAAATTTTCATGAGCCCCCACAAGACTTGATTTTGCACCCCTGAAAACTTGTGTATATATGATGATGACCTGACTTGGCCAAGCAGAAGACAGATCACTGTGAAAGGAGAAATTGGCGTGACCTATGCACTAGCTTTCGAAACGATATTGACAACTGATTTAGATGTTGATGACTGAATTCTAAGTAAATGAGAAAGCCAAAGAATGAAATAAAATTAAAATGTAAAAGGAATATAAAGAAGTGAAAGAACAATTCCCTTTCGTGAAAAGACTTCGAAAATAACGATAAGACGAAGTCAACAACTGGGCGGCATTTTCTTTACGTGTACTTTTTCATATTTCTGCAAAAATGTAATAATACTCAAACAACAAAACATGATCTCTGACTTTGAATAAACAGAGAGCAATGCTCAAGACGGGTAATCAAGCTTTACCTGAGCAGAGGCAAAAAAATAAGAAAAGAAAGAAAACAAAAGGTACGATCAAGAGAAAGATATGTAATTTCCGCACGATTGTAGCCAACCTTTGTCTTTCAGTGATAACACTCACAAAAAGTTTGTTGAGTGTTGAATGTATGCAATTGTTACTCTTGATTGTTATACAACCACACAGTTAAAATGAAAGTTTGGCATACGGAATTTGTTTAAATATGAACTTGGTTCAAACGAATTATTTTTGCCTGCTGGAACGTCGCCCCATTCATGCTGATTTAGAATTACTTGTACTCTTGAGAATTTATGGGGATCTCTTACTTCCTTTGGAGAATCCCTCGATCACCCATTTCCCAATTTCGGAATATGTATTTTTGAATGGAGCACCTTTGAAGTATTTGATGTATGCCGCATCAGCTCCACCGTTAATGGTATTGGAAGTATGAAGCTCTAAAACTCATTTTTATAAGCCTTCGGCAATATTTAACTTCAAAACACAGAGGAATTCCCACCCCGCAGAATAGTACTTGTTTTCTTAATTTTTTTATTTACTATTTTGTCGGTGTATTCATTACATTACCACTATGTATAGGTCTATTTTATTTCAAATATAAACATGCCATACTTCTTTGAATATTCCCATTACATTTACATTCTAATAAAACAGAGTTACACTGAAATAAAATTGAATAAATAAAATATTTACTTTTCTCGGGATCTGGAACAGCTTGAGGTATTCCTTCGAAATCCAGTTGAACCATCATGTTACGAACACTGATTATTGTATATATATATTCTTCCGTCTAAGTCACGCACGACGACATAAAAACCTACCTATGTTTCTGTTTGTCGTTATCTACCGAAATAAATTAGACACATGAAAAAGTTACCTTGAGAAACATTGATAAACACTTGTCAATCTAATTGCTAAGCAAATTGATATTTCATAGTTAATTTTGCGTTCACGAACCAAACGGTAAATTATGATTTCTGTTGTAGCCAGATATACCTACATATTTTATCTGAAGGTTATTTTGGACATGGTAAATTTGCGCAATTTTTCTTGAACTTCGTTCTCAGTTTTATTTCTATTGTAGTGATAATGCGGTATGTAAAATTATACAGAAAATATCTAGAAATCATCATTACAACTTTAACAACAATGTGAAAAAGTTAGACATAAATAAGAATTGGTTTGGGACTCCATTTTTTTTCAGAAAACTGAAAACAGGCATACATACGCACACACGCAGTGACGCACACACGCACACTGATAATATAATTTAGTAGCGTGGTTAATACATTACTGCAAAATAACTTGAGTACGTTATGTTAGGTTTTAGTAACATTCCAAGTCTATCGAAACAATCAAGCCACTACACATTTGCATGGAATACTCACGTAAGATGGTGATTCTCATGTTTTAAGTAAATAATTGAAGTGAACGTTGCTTCATCTATTTATATAATTAATTATCAATGAGACGACAATACTAGAACAATACTAAAACCAAATTCCTCAGAAATTGCTTTATCTTCAGCCCCCGCTGTGTACCATGAAGAGAAAATCGTTAATAGCTGATCATATGCTCAATATAATTGATCTTAATCTCTAAATCTCAATCAGCCATTCTATTATTTGCTCTTCCTAAAATTAAAATAGACAGTAATGGTTTCATTACACACATCACATAAAACTAATGCTCTCACCCTGTCGTAAGAAATTCACCATAAGTAGGCCCTACCTTATTGACAGTTTGTGAACGAAACTAACTTATCAGTAACGTTATGTTGTTTACATAAAGATAGACAGGACTATATGCTTCGCTTTGCATCCCCTTCAATAACCTTCCATGTCATAGTTTCGGATTCCTAAATCTCAATCAATTCCTATCACTCTCTAGTTGTTTATTAATTTGCTTGTGAATATTTAAAGAAAAGCACTAATAGGGTTAATCGTATTTTATACTGAACAACATACCTAGTCTTTGGTGGCAAGATCCTTGATCAAACCTCTGTGTGGGTTATATCGCCGATTGGTTTCAAATTCCTTAATGTATACCCGTCCTTAGTAGCTTACAACTTTGTTTAAAATTTATAATATAGCCAAAGAAACAAGAAGAGATATAAAATATTCGAAACTTCAGCCAGTATCTTTAATACAAAGTCACCTTCCTTCAATTAATGACTCTGAATTAGGTGAGTAGTTAACAGCTCGCTTTCTCTGCAGAGGTCCCAGATTCAAAACATTTGAGTAGGGAGATTCAGAGCATACCTTAAAAAAAGAAAAACTGCAGACTCTGTCAGTGCTTAGCAACGGGCATGATTGTTCAGGATACTAAAAGCAAATCAAAAATATAATTAAGTTAATCATTCAGTATCATCTTGATTCAGTTAATCACTTAAAAGCATATTGACTCAATCACCACTCACAACCAACTTGGTTCATCTTATCACTCGGAAACATTTTTCTTAAACTAGCAACTCATATACACGTTGATTCGATTGACCACGTAACGAAAGTAGCTAAAACCCACGACAGAAACCAGTAATAATGGTTTAGAATTTATACAACTCTTTATCTACAAGAAAAAAAAACTCACAAGGAGACCGATAAAACATGTCTAAAACATTAATACCGGTTCTAGAGAAACTAATCAACATGACTTGAAAAAAATAAATATCTCGTCTGGCTACATTGTTCTTCGGGAATTATCATCGATAAGAAAACAAAGGTCGCGGACTCGTGGTGAAAAGTGGTTCCCATGGCAGAACTGAGAATGTCACATAAAGCATGTGACGAAAGAGAACAAAGTACGTGTAGTACTCAGTTCCACTTTAACTCTTTTTTTTAAGAAAGAGTTTCTTAAAACGCGTCTAATTAGTAAGTTCATGAGCTATAACGATCAGGGAAACTAAATTGTGTACAACATGTTAGATGTTTCGGAATAAATAACAAATTTTTAATTAATCCATGGAAAACGTTATCGATAGTATTGACAATTTTAAAGTCGATAATGGTAATTTAAATTGTCTCTTTGTTTTCGAAATTTTAGTAATTAGATCAGAGGTGAAACCGTAGTGATCGTCTTCGCCGACATGAAAGGCACTTTTCATCGATTATTTCTGTATGGAAGACAACAGCCAGGGATCTGATCTAAGAGAATATTTTCTCGAGGAGTAACGAAGGCATTGTTGGATAAAATTCACCTGTTAGAATTCGCAATGAAACACACAAAATATTGATTATCACTGGGCTACACATTTTTGACGACTTCTTGTTTATCTGCATTTTTGGTGTTTCCTATTTCATTTGGTTACTAATTATGAATACAACATTATTTCCCCCTAAATGTCTATATTTTCCTGTGAAGAACATAGAGTGGGGAAATATATTTCCGTCGAATAAAGTCTTTATAGATCACCCAAATAGAATAACTCTAAAGAAGTCATATTTGAAAAGCTCGCATTTTTTTACTCAAGAAGCTACGTTTTAGTGCTGCTGCTCGATCACGCCATAAATTTAGGTGTGATACACTGAATGTTGTGTAACAAAGCTCTTGTTTTAAACACAAACTAACTAACGTACCTACTTAAATATGCTAGGAAATACTGGTAGAAATTTCCTGACATTTTAAAAATCAACTTTCAGGTTTTCAGCTTTAGAGGGGAAGATAATAATTTCTACAGCATATATAAAAACAGAAAGATGTGAGCATTTACTCAATGATAATGTACAGTAATTAAATTTTCCTGAAGTTTAATTAACCGTAACATTTTCATTAAGTTGTCATCACAGTTTGAAAGTAAACACGAGTGCTGTTCCTCTTATATGACGTCATTGTGTCATCTCCTATCAATTATAATCTCTCATCATTGCGGCTTCTCAGTGTCCTTAGTATTTTGTCTCCATTGCTTGATGGATATCTTGCTGAAGCGTGTGCCGTGTTTCTCACTTACAGTTGCTAAATTTGGATGGACAGTTCTAGACGTGAAAACAGTAAGAATCATTTCAACGACATTCCCCAACCCAAAGGTTTATAATGATGAATCAAAAAGCTACTAATTTCTTGTAATTTTCACTCCTACGTTTACCACGAAATCCTTTGAGCATCGCTCTAAAATCTTTCCAAGGATTGTTCTCAAGATAAGACATTATTTAAGTTCTGATTTAAACATCACCCACATCTGTAGTCCAGTAAATACACCACCTTATTTTTGCATCAGATAACTAACGAAACATTTTTATTGTATTGAGTAGCAGCTGAATAAGGGTGCAATGTTTTAAAAATTATTTCACAAGTTCCAATTTAACGTCGAGTGCGGAAAGTAAAATTTTCGCATTGAAATAGAGCTTCGTTGTACCGTCGTATGTTCCAGGAAGTACACCTCTCATCTCTGGCACCATTTTCGTGTATAATGCAGATTTGTACAGATCTGAAATCTCAAAAGCAAATAAGAATATTTGGTGTTGAATATATCCAGCATCCTGTAATTCCAAAAGAAAAGTCATCATCTTAAAATCCCATCCATAGATTTAATACCCAATCTTTGTCATTAAGAGATTGATCGGTCTCTTCAACTTTGAGAGACTACAAAGGGCACATACTATTTGATTCCCACCACCAATCTTCTAACGTAGGCTTGCGACTGCCACAACACACATGTGGAGCCCAAAGTTTGTCATATCCTCCGATCGGCAATTCAAAATATGTTTTATATGCAAGACATTGATGTTTGCACAATGATTGAATTATTTCAGACTTCTACAATCAATGCGAACTTACTGAAAAGATAATATTGCGTGTTTTGTTTTAATCCTATCTAACACAATGAAACGCTAGGCACGTCTCGCTTGTGACGTTCCATTTGTCTGTGACGTCATTCTCTGAACGAAGATATTTCTTTCCTCTCCTTTTCATTCTTCTTGTGGCACATTCTGTGGTGGATTGTTCTTCTCGATAATTTATTCTCTTATTTTATTGGATTATCAAAATATTTTTCTGAGCGTATAAGAAGCTTATAAGAAGCGAATTTTCGCACCTTTTTCGCGGTTGCTTTTTTAAATGTGTATCAAATATTTTATTTCGTATATTTTGTTCAAACATTCTATTTTCGACTTCTGTGATCGAGCTCTATCGTTTTCTAAATAGTGACTTTACTCTCATCCAGTGAAGTTTTATTTCAGCCATTTTTTCTCTCTTCATGTTGGCAGTTTAAAATAGTTTTTTCCCCTGATAGATGGCAGGTGTGTGTTGTACAGGAGGAGTATGGCGTATAAGAGCTAAGTGGTGAGAGCTTTAAATGAAGAAACGCAAATAAGCAGATTGTGTCTGCTTTAGTCTGTCAAATTGCTCCAGTTGTCTTGTTAGCAGTAAATGAAAACAACGGATATTCAGGTATGAAGTATTTAACTGGTTATTAAGGGAGACCAAGGAGAGAATACGATGACCTAGTTTGTATTATATTGAAATTCTGAAAGAAACGGAAGAGGGTTGAACTGGTTTGAACTTTTAGTAGCTAACTTTATTCAAGAATCAGATGATATTTTTGTCATCTGAGAACTTCTTGTGTGTGAATTTTTTATTAATTAAAAACTCGAATTTTATTTCATTTTCTCCACAAATTAATTTACTAAATTAAACTTTTTGAATGTATTTATTATACACTGATCAATTATTATTATGATTATTATTTATTATGAAAGGATATACTTCTAGAATGGAGGGCTAAGTTCCCCGTTTAAGAGTCCACCGTGTCTCCTCCCTCACCTCCATGTGATGTTGTGGGCCGTAGCATACTTCCACTGTGTGACAATAAAATTTGCAATTACTATCTGGCCGAATGAGAAGTTATTATTCAGCCAGAAATGATCTATAATATTTTGGCTATGCATTATGCGTGTTCATTGGCTATTCAGTAGGCTGTTGCTTTCCCTACACATTTACGAATTTTTTCCGTACTGCTTTTGATCTTCGTGTCCTTCCTGCCTACCGTCGTATATGCTGGGTAAGAAGCTACTTAAATTAGCATGCGTGATTCGGTGAAAACGCATGTTATTTGTTGACTTAATTAAAATAACGTAACCTGAATATAATTTGCTCGAATAATGTTTATATCCTCAAAATTTATGTGCCATGTTAGATAGTCTCTTTACTGAAAAGGTGTATCTTTTACATTAATATGTCAATGATCTTTTAAGAAATATTGCCTAGCTAATAAGCCCGTTTTCTTTTAACTGTTTCTATTTTCTGTATTTAGAAATTTTGTATTTCTGCCTCGGTCTCTACGTGTTTGCTTCAGCACTTTTATTATTGTTCTAACTAAAGAATTAAAAGTTCCTGTTTGTATCTTGCTATGGCACTCCGAGTTTTGTCAGTTTGGTTTTGAATCAGATACATGAAATCGACTTAGAATTTTTTTTATTATTCACTCTTTTGTGCATGAACCTCACTTAGATTAAGAAGCATATGCACTCACATTTCTCGGTTGCACTGGAAGTAAAAATGGAATGTTATGGTTAAATATTTTCATTGTGTTTCTCTAAGGATTTTGGCCTGCACTACTTATTTAATTTCTATAGTAAAATTGTTCAGCAATCTTTTATGTGCAATATGAAACCTTAGTACTGAATCGTAGATCCATATTATGAGCACTGTTATTATTATTATGCTTACTTTTTTTCACTCTGCAAGTAGTAATGTGTACTTTAACCTATTGATATTATTCAGAGATAGTTGTTAAATAATAAATTAGATGTCAGAAATGCAGTTTTGGCTGTAACAGTTGTTTACCCCAGAAAATATTTATCTAAGAAGGTTAGTTAAAGCTATAATGGTATATCGAGATTAGACTGCGAAATTAGACCTGATGAAATCCATATCCTTCAAGCTCACTAATACATTGTTTATAGTTTTAAGTTAGTTTTTTAAAATATTTTTCTTTCTGAGAAATGATGTAAAGTTATTTTGATTACTTTGCTTAAGTCTAAATTATTGAATATTCGCGGCAGGTATTACACAGCTGTGTAGGCATTACTGACGGAAGTCCGCGGGAAGCTGTCAAACATCGTCTGATGGAATGGTAGTTAAGGTTTTCGGTTTATCTGTGCATTGTAAGTTTAGTGGGCCCCACGCACAATGGATCGCCAAGATGGACGGATTCTGGTGTTAAATATTAGTTGTAATGTATGTAGGTTTAAATTTTATAGACTTCAAAAGCGTCACCGATGATAGAGGATTCCAGTTCCTGAGTTGGGATATTGAAACTAATATTTCACCCTGACACCTAGTCGCTTCCTCATTGAGTAAATCCAAGCTGGATGCTTGTCAAATTATAGTAGTGGATAAGGTATATTAATAAGTTGGTGATAGATTCACACTGATGTTTGAGGATCCGCTGGTGGAGGGTTAAGTGTTATCGAAAGCCAATCACTGATGTTATGTCAAAGTGCTTGCGTTTTGGGATTCTGCGCTGCGTTTAGTTGCTCCATTGTATACCAGCTTTTCCTGCGTAAGTCTCGATATAAGCAACCGAGTTCTGCTCTGAACTTGTGCAGTGAGATTTGCTGAGATACTTTTTTCCCTTCATTTATTATCTACGTTTTTCGAGAATATATTTATATTGCTGGTTTAGTCGGTTTTTAGCGAATGCGTATGCCTTATTTTCGCTCTCTCTTTCTCTTTCTCTTTCTGTCTCTCTCTCTCTCTCTTTTACGTCCTCCTTTCTCCAGTGTCTTTTCCTGCCAGTTTTCTTCTACCTTTAGCCAACTCACCTCCCTTCTGTGTAAAGTATTTTTGAACAAAATTTTATCTTGGAAAACTTTGGCTTTCTTCTTTCGGGTGTTGTCAAGGACTCCAACTAGGTTCAATCACGTTATGCTAGATGACCTGAGTTGATTTTTTTTGCTTATCTGTACCTTTTCCTTATTCCTCCTTTGACATACGCCCGTGCCTTTTTCCCGTCTGATGATTTTCATAGTTCTGCTGAAATGTCGGTACTTTATTTTTTAATCTGGCCCAGCTTGTATAGTCAGTTGGAACTATATCCTGGATTTTTGCTAGTGCACCTCGTCTGGTGCGTTAGGATTTGTGGCATCGCCGGTCCGGATTTTACGTTTGGCCTGAGCTGTGTTGTTCGCCGGGCCGTGTGTTACAATGTTAGTGGCTTTACCCAGCCAAGATAGTCAGTTGGATGATGTGTGCTGGGTACCCCTGCACCTGTTTTGGCGTGTTACAATTTTAGTGGCGACCCTTGCCGTTTGATTTTACGACCGTCTTAAAAAGACCAGATTGTAGCTAGAGTTTCTCTGGTGCATGACGAGCATGCAGTTTCATGTTAACTATGATGCTGTGAGTAGCAATGCACTTGTGATGCTTATAGAGCACTTTGTGTACTGCATTATTTTTTATGTTGGGCTAAAGTGTCTAGTTACTGGCAGTTGAATCCGATGTGAAGTTTTCGCTCCTTGTTTTCTTCGGCATGGATATTGCTTGAAGTGCCTTTCTTCCCACTTTTTATCCGCTAAGTGAATTTGAAACATTTTGTCGTTTTATTAATAAAGTCAAAATCTGGCTATTCTATATTAGGTTAGACTAATATCTCTAAGGCTTGCATTAATAACGTTCAAACTGATAAAGATAAAGAACATGACTTGATAGCTCCTTAGGATGTTCAACATCCTGCATTATTAGCTGAATTTACGCATGTAGACCAAGCGGATCGAAAATACAGCAAAATACCATACAATTGATTAAAACTTTTCGAAAATCAATTACAAGCAATTGTACGGCAACTTCCAAACCAATTACGGCATTGCACCATCTAATCGGGAAAGTGTATCGGATAGCTTACCTGACGATAATGCTGTGTGTTATTTGTATAATACATTATATGCCATTTTCGATAAATGTATACCACTAAAAAGATCTAAAGTACCCTATCTGGTTTCCAAATTATGTAATTAAACTAACAAAAAAGAAAGGAATACCACCGTAGAAAATGGAAACAAGCACTCAGAGTCATTATAATGAATTTAAAGAATCACGTACTCTTTCCAAAACAGAAATAGCTGTACCCTATAGAACTTATTTGCGTAATTGTGAGACTAACTGAACGCAAAAGCTTTTGGACATAAACAAAAAATAAAAGACGGAAGTCAGAATGCAATGTGCTAAATTACGAGGGACAGCAATTCAGTGAGGCAACAGCTATTGTGAATGCATTCATGATACATTTTCAATTAGCATAAAATATGTCGAAATTCTGTATAGTCTTGATACTTTAACTGAACACAATAGTTCTGAAATTTTAGATAAATTATTCCTTGAGTACATTGAAGTGAAGGACGTAGAATAAAGATAGTAAAAAGCTGAAACCTCGGACATCTTTCGGGGCTGACAAAGTCCTATCTTATATTATCAAAGGCTGTTCTGAAATTCTTAAATATCCGCTACATGCAATTGTTAATCAATCGCTGGCTACCTGTGAATTCCGTACCAAATGGAATCTTGCTTGTATCTGTCCCATTCCTAAAGGTGGTGGCGCGATCTTAAATATTATCGCCCAATTCCCGTAATATCACCGCCAGTCAAAGTATTAGACATTGTTATACATGAACGTATATATTCACAGGTTCACTCAATGATTCTCGCCTTCCAACATGGATTCTTGCCAAACAGATCGACTGTAACTAACCTTATTGAATTCACACATTTCTTAGTTAGACAAATTGATAATAAAGGTCACGTAGACGTAATTTACACAGACTGTCAAAAGCCATTTTATGTCATTAATCATGACATCCTACTTAGCAAGCTTGTAACATTCAACTTCACTGAAAATCTTCGCCAGTTGATTTGTGTCACCGTAAACATCGTGTTCGTTACAAACATAGTATAACCGAGTAATATGTTGTAAATTCTGCGGTGTCACAAGGATCAAACCTCTTTTGTTCATATTTGCAGATCACTTGCTGCTGTTATAACATCCTCCAACAAACTACTGTTTGCATATGATTTAAAAATCTATTGTAATATTTCCTATGAATCGGATGCGGTCTTCTTACAAAATTATATTAAGGATAATCTAAAGCCACGATATCCAACAAAAGATGGCAGCACTACCTCCATATATGTCTAATGTATTTTCACTGTTACACGATATTTTTTGCTGCTCCTACCAATTCAAGCCTAGAGAGTTCAAACCTTCAGGGAAGAAAGTTCATAACCAATTCAAGTGCATGATCGATGCCGATTGCCAATTTTATTTTTTTGTTTATTGTTGAAAGAGCTTCATTTTTGCAGGTTTCGATATTCACAACAACAATGAAGCGATTTCAACAATGAAGGAAAACGAAAATTAAAAATCGATCATGCTCATCAATTAGTTATGAATTTATAGGAGCAGCAAGGAAATTTTGTGCAACGATAAGAATACATTAGACATATACGGAGATAGTGCTGCCATCTTTTGTTGGAGATCGTTGCTGTAGATTACCCTTAATGAAGTCTCCAACAGATGCAAAACAAACATGCTATTTTAAAACATTAATAAATGTAGTGTAATGTCATATAAGAGAAAAACAAACTATTTGAAATTCGAATACAGTGTTAATGACTCCCCACTAGTTCGAGTCGATTCTATAACAGATCTTGGTGTAACCATTAAATCTAACCTGTCATTCAACATGCACATAAATAGTTTTGTTAGCGAAGTTTATAGGAACCTCGGATTTGTGATGAGGTTAGCAAGCGATTTCTCGAATATTGATGGATTAAAAACTTTATATAGAGCGTACGTCACGTCAAAGTTAGAATACGCTGCAATAATATGGGATCCTAATACACAGAAGAACTCTCGGCAAATTGAAATTATACAGTCTTAATTTGTATGATTTTTGACATACAATGAAACTGGAATATATCCTAAATTTGTAAAGTAATTAGACTTGGCAAACAAATACAGGTTACAATCTCTTGAAAACAGAAGATTAATTTTCTCTTAACTTCCCTACACAAACTCTTACACAGTAAAATCCACTCAGAAAACTTATCTGAACTAGGGCTGTATGTACCGCACAGAGTAACTCGGCCGCGTAATACTGTGTTTCGCCTCTCGGCGCAAAGACTAAAGCATTAGGCATATCGCTTATTAGGAGAATGTGCTCATTATATAACTGAATTCTTAAAGAATGTTGTGAGATTGATATGTTAAAAATAAATTTGTGTAAATTCCTTTCTTAAGAAAATAATGAATATTTTATGCAGAATATGTCACCACGCAGCTGCAAATTGTATATTACATATATGCAGTGCTGTAGTCCTAAACGTTTCAAAGTGTATACGCTGTTTTCTGAACATCTATGATTGGCATACAGGACATATATCACAACAATGAAGGCATTTCTTTTAATGAATGCAAAATGCATTTATTAATAAGGCTGCAATACTATTTTATTTTCTCAACGGTTTTTCTGCTATTTGAATGACGATACTCCTTAAATAAATCACTCCACTAAGAAGAAGTCAACTCACTGCTACAAGGAATAGAGAAAATTGCTCCTCATGTGCCGGAAGAAATTATAAGAAAAATGTACCAAAATTTAACTCTTTCTTTATAAATCCTTAAAGAAAGAAATGTCCTCTATTAATAGGTTTTATATTCTTCAAAGTTGCAGTTATTAAAGTTGGCGTGATATTGAAAATGTTCATATCTTGATTTAAAATAGATGAAGCAAGGTTTGCCTCTCTTCAGCAGCCGTTTTAAGCAATTGGAATATCACCACCTTCGACTTCTGAAACGCTTGTATATCCTCTACAGAACAAAAATGTACAGTGTTCCCTCATCCTAAAACTAGCAATTTTATGTTTTGGTTCCTTCCGGTTTAATTACATCCAAGCAATGTTAGCTACTAACAACGGTAAAAATAGAATGAAAGCCTTTAACCAAATGGAAGAGGTGCCACTAATCTTCATAAAGTCTCTCTGGAATCTATTTGCATCTGATTACTCCAACCTCGAAAGTGCATTCTTTATACGTCCTCACACTTCTCAACAGAACGCCTTTTTAATACCTTAGATAGTACTAATAACACAAAACAAAAATAACTTGGACAAAATAGCTTTGCTCATTAATTTTGAACAATAAATTCTTCATCTGGAGCTATTTACATCTGTTTACTCGACACTACTTCACATTTGTCACATGAACACTCTTAATATATAAAATATTGGTAAAAGATGTAAAAGAAAACGGCTTGGACAAAATAACTAGTTTGAAGATCTTATTCTTTATCTTGAACACTACAGTTTTCTTCTAGAGCTATTTGCACCTCATTACTTGTAAACACTCCAAAGTGCATCTTTTGGTGTTTCACGACACTTGTCACTAGAGCGTTTTGCACAAACTCTTGATTTAGTGTCATTTGCACCACGATGATTTTGAAGCCCTGTGTTCACATATTTCTGAGGCATGAACTGATCAACTGGTGGTCTATTTGAGTTTACGAACATAAAACTGGAGACGTGGGTAATCAGCAGTGATGATCTCAAGTCAGTGATGGTGTTGTTCATCAAGCTAAATCCTCGCTCAACCTCCGCTATGGAACGTGGCAATGTGGAAATTGTTCTTATCACTGGTAATATATTCGCCGGAATGTCTTCGGCTGTAGGATTGTCTGTCAGGTCCCTTAATCCTTGAATTGCAGAAATTTCGTCTAGACAAAAACGCCTGCAGATTCTTTTTAATTCATGTTCTCCATGATCACGCCTTCCTTAATTATGTTAGCAGGATCGAGTGTTGAAATGTGCCGCAACAATTCGTTTTTCTGAGTCAGCATCAGAACTCAGCCTGGATCTCATTATGTCTGCCACAATTTGAATGAGTTGACGAGAATTTATTGGACCTATCTTCTTGTTGTGTTCCACAATTACATTTTGAAACACGCCATCCTTTGCAGCCTCCAAGGTCAATCGTATGTGTTCACCTGGCTCATCTTTGAAACTCTCAATCACGCGTACGGTTCGTTTTATTAGGTGTTCAGCTCTTGGCAGCGTTATCTCTTGCGATTGTAACTCTTTTGAAAACATAGCTAAATTTTGCAAGACGTCATACATCAGCCATAGATTCCGAAGAAATTCTGGACTCGCAAGTCTGTTTCTCAAACCTCGAAATGTTGCTTTCACGTTTTCATATATTGTGCTATCCTGCAATGAGTTTGTAAAATTAAGGTAGAGTGCTCCGAAAGATGTCCACACAGCCCATACGGTCTTCAATGTACTTGCGACCCACCGCATATCAAGAACTCTTCCTACTTTCAGAAACTGCATACCCAGATCATAGCAAGCCTTTTCAAATGCACGACAATGCTTACGAGATTGACTATATAAACTATACAATTTGTCCATAAAAGCTTTGAAGTGATCAGTTCCATGTACATCTTTAAAAGCATCAGACACTGGTAGTTCCAATCTATGGTTAAACAGTTGAGGGTATTTCTGTTTCAGTCTTGTGACAACTCCAGAACGTTTTCCAACCATTCCAACTAGTACCATCAGTAGCAATCGCTATCCAATTTTCTCTTAGATACTCTTCATGAAGGCCATGCATTTTTAGACAGTTCAACAATTTGAACACATCCTGGGAATCTAACTACAGCAGATCAAGTCAAAGAACACATAAGTAGGGGGTTTTACTCCCTAAAAACACTATTATATATACTACAAGTGCACTCTTATTTCCCGCGTTCGTGGATTCGTCAGTAAGAACACTAAATTTTGATCTTCTAGTGATCATTGACCGAACTCATTTTCTCATTTTCATTTTCTGGTTTCTCATTTTTCCAGCAATATGAGTGATAATATTAGTGGCAGTGTAGCGAAAATGTAAGATGGAACCCATATTTATTCTATGTTTCTCCTGGAGATGAATCAAGCCCTCGTGATCTGAGAATGGTAGATTTTTCTTTGCCAGGTAGTAAGCTGTTCAAAATATTTTGATGGTGACACGTGCCTTTAAAAGGAAAAGAGTCCGCCGATAATTGTTACAGAAAGGAAAAATAAAACAATACATCACAAGCAAGTATAAATAATACGCGTTTCAATTGTAATTCCCTAAACTAATTTAACTATCATCTACTTTTATAGCATGATGAGACTTACTCAAGATGTCGATTGTTATTGTATAGTATCGGAAATAGCGAATTGTTGATTCATTGAGTTTTATTGTTACGAAATGAAAGCCATTTTCGTGGTGAAGAGTAGGGTGGAAATACAAATATCACAGTTAAACAAAGCTCTGTACTGTTATTCACCGACCAAAGCTAAAGGAACTCGAACAGAGCATACGTAATCTTTACATTTTTTTTCTTGCACCACACGACCCCTCTGTCACTCTTGTGTGATTGTAGTCAGAAAAAAAAGGATTGTTTTCCTCATGATCGATGTACTGTACTTGAGCAGCTGCTAAGAATAGGATAGAAAAGATATATAGTCACATTATCACTGAAATCAACAAATAAATTAAATAACTAAATATAAACGAAACAAAAGTAGAAAGTACTATATGTCTTGATCCAGAAAGTATACTCTAATGGCTAATATTAAGCAGAGGATATATGGCGTATACCGCCATATAGCCTCGACTACAGCCCTGCATATACTGTATGTGTATAGGTAGAAAATGTCATGTATGTATGTTGAACACCACAAGGAAGTTATTAACCTGTTGTGTTCGAGAAATAAATAAATAATAAATAAAAAATTCCACCATGTCTAAACAAAACAATTAAAAACAACCTACAAGAATAGTTCATATGCTTTCTATCTTTTAATGTTATATTAACTTTCTTAAAAAATTGATTAAAATAATAGTCTTTGCAGACACCAGGTTCAGTGAGGAGACAATCTTATAATGAGGAAAAAAGAAGCAAGTTTAAAATAGTACACTGTAATATATTAGAAACGTAATAGATCGAACCGAGGTTGTATCTAAGGTAAGGACAACAGCACTGCTATGGCAGAAACATCTGAAAGGTTGAGTCCACCCGGGAAGTTATGAAACAACAGCTGATGCTACATGTTACTAAATAATAGAGACCATTAGACTTCGGTAACATATTTTAATAAGGGTAGACTTCCAAGCAAACCAATGTATCTTTGAAATGGTATACCAACGGTTGTCGTACAGCATCAAAACCATGGTTATGTCTTCATGTGACAGCAGGCTAATTCATCCAAGAATACTTAAGTTCAGGTCACTACGTTGACTGAAACATACAAAAGACCCTAAGGCACCTGAACCTCACGTAGAACATGCACGGCAAATACTGCGCCCTTGAATAGTCAGTACAAAATGCCAATTTTGTATCCACAATTTTTTAGAGGCAGTGGCAAACCCAGAGTTGGGTTTAGAGGGGCGGTTCTTTCCCTCCCATTTCGTGGGAGGGAAGAAAAAAAACGATGGTAAAATATATCCCTGTGCCCGTCACTGCCTCTGAAAAATAGGCGGTATAATGTACCCACAATTTTTGAGAATCAATGACGGGCACAAGGATTCATATTTTAACTTCTTTTTTTTTAATCTTTTCCCTCCCAAGAACTGGCAGGCATAGAACCGCTCCTCTAAACCCAACTCTTGGTTCGCCATTGGCTCTCAAAAATTGTAGGTATCAATTTGGAATTTAGTAGACACAAGTCAAAGGTATTGTTTTTACATTGTATCATATGACAGGTCGACATTCAGCACATTAGTCGATCACTGTGTAATTAAATTGACCACATATGATATTGAAGATACGTATGAGTCCGTTGTCAAATCAACACAATCCGTTCACCGAAAATCCACATTGCATTTGTAATTCGCTTTCCTTATCACTGATAATAAAAGAAACTAGACACATCAGTACACATCCCAAAACAAGAAACACAAACTTTATTTCCTTTACAGTACTTTTTCTTTTAATGGACTAGTACAGTTTCAAAATATTTGTCATTGTCATTGTACACCATAAAGGGACAAGAGTTGTAAATATAAAAAATGAATAGTGTAGAAAATTGACAGACAACATAATACCGTTACCAAAAAGATTAAAGGCAAAAAAACAAAACAAAACAAAAAAAACAACTAAATCTCGAGTTAGTGTTAAATAATAAAACCTGACCTAATATACATCACTAACAACTTTCCCTCTCTAGAAATTGAAACAAGTTGTTAGGTCACCGATATTTGAAGGTAAAGCGAAAGTCCTGATTTGGTAGTCCTTTTTGTTAGTAATTTATAGTTTGCATGTAGCAAACAACAGATAGTAGTGGTAGAAGTCTTTCAACGTTTTACGCAAAAGTGAGTCAGCAATAGGCTGCCTTTATCTATTACTTTGTTTATGAACAGGCAGTACATATTAACAGAGAAACAGAACTGTATTAAAATTTAATGAAATAAAGAAGTTAATATTATCAACATTCCAGAACAATGTAACCAACCAGTTTACCTGAGTCAGTCACATCGTGACAGAGAAAATATATCATGAAGAACGGCAGTTCTTCGAGTGACGCTGGCAAAGGACACTGTTAGCGGCACTCAGATAGTATACAGTTAGTTTCGGATCTACCGAAGTATAAGTCCGATTTTGATGCTTGAACTTACATTTGAAAGCTCTTTCGAATACTAAGACAAAGGAAAAAAAATGGGTCGGTAGGATCTCCTTGGAAACCATTAAGGCGCTTTGAAAAAAATATCAAAATTTCACATTTTTTAGGATAGCACTGACCCCAGACCATATAGTCGGCCGAAACTTACGGTATCTTATTCTACGCTTCAATACGTTTCAAACGGTGTATTATACGTTAAAAGCGGTGGAGCGGTTCAAACGTTGCGACTTTTTTAACCGAATCACAGAATTTTCACAGAAGATAGAAAGGTTGTCCGTCATTCTGTGTGTCTTAGCACCAAATGGGTGGTACCGGGGGGTTTTAAAGGTCCATTACGGGTTCCCATAATAATGGGGATAAATCCAAGCTTAGATTTTTGATAGGAGTTACGGTTTTCGAGATATGGAGCAAACTCGATCTTGTATCCTTCCGCCATAGTGACACGTGTATCTTTTTAAATACAAGCCCGTACGGAGAACACTCTCCGCCGCTGCTCCACTCATCTGGGCATGACGTAAAGGAGAAAAATGTAAAGATACATGACCGTACCTAATTTTATCTAACCTCCACGTTCCCATGGTGAGTAATTTAAAATGTACTTTCTGTCAAGAATATAAATGCATGTTTTGCGCGGAATTGCATTCTTCCACTTGTTGCTATGAGAAAAAAAATGCTACACATTATCGGTTATCCACCTCGTCCTTCAATCGAAACAAACTGTGCTTTATAGGCAATAGCCTTCAACAAAATCATTCAACATTTCCTGACTTGTAATGAATATAAACATATATAAACACATGAAAATATATTCTGAAAGGAAAATCTAGTGTTAACCTCGCATTGACTCGAACCTGGGTTATGTTGTTTAATAACTCGACGCCTTAACCACCAGGCCACCGAAGCAACCTCGCAGATGTAGTTTCTCCGTTGTATTTACAGTGCACGTGTCTCCTACGCGTTATAGCGCGTGTGCAGGGGAGAGGACCATCGGCATAGATGGCTCGTGTTACAGTCTTTTCTTTTATAGGCAGCCTTACAAAATAAGTGATATCAGTACAAAACCCAGTTTGGGATAAAAGGAAGAGTGACGCAAGAATTCTACTCACAAAAGATGTGATATGTATTTTGCGAGTGACTTTCTTTGTGTCACTATGGCGGAAGGATACTGTCTCTTAATTTTATTACAAAGGCAATACTTTCGCCATAGTGACACAAAGAAAGTCACTCGCAAAATAGATATCACTTCTTTTGTGAGTAGAATTCTTGCGTCACTCTTCCTTTTACCCCAAACGGGGTTTTGTATTGATATATAATAACATAGGGAAAATCTGAAAATTAAATATACATAAACTGTTGTTTAGCAATCAACTAACTATACAATTTTGAGTGCAAATAATATGCTAAAAAATGACAGTTAAGTATGGGAGCTATAATTAATGATCCAACATGATATATACGCCAACAATAGTAATTTCGAACATCAGCCGTTTTGATATACTGATTTAACTCTGTGAACTATAAATAAAAAGGAAATGTTCCGTGCTATTGTGATATACAGTATATAGTTTCATATCACAAAAATATATACAGTATAATTTGTTTGCATTTTTCATTCCTACACTCCATATATTATACTAGACCAATGAATTTGTTAAATGTGTGCAGAGCATTCATTAATAGAAAGAAACACAACTGCACAACATATATATGCTCCTATTTTGAATCAAATTTTACATATATTTTTTGCAAGTCTCATTCACTCGTGCATTTAGCTAGAAGAGACATGTTGATAATACATTTGAAATATCATTTTTTTAAGTGTTAACTTAATTCATAATTACAAAATTCGGTCTGTAGAACAAGTAAGGTATCTAAATGACTTTTTTCTATATAAACTACGATAACCAAATCGACATCAAATAACTGAGCAGTTAACATTATATCATTAGTGAAATAGCCGACGGGTAACTGAAAAAGACCAGGAAAAACAATGAATATATCACTTACATGGAGAATAATGGTGACGTAAAACTAAAGTAAAATATGAATATTTATATTTTTGTATGTCTTATAAGAGTTGCAGAAAAGTGCTTTTTGTGCTACCTACCTACATTTAGTAATTTGGGAAATAAGTTATTCACTTTCGTTAAATTAATATTTAGATCAGATTCAAGGAATGCGTTAAAATGTTTCGGTATTACCAAACGTCGAACGCAGTACTTCAACAATAATTTATTCCAATGAATGAACAAGTGCTTTATCAAAATCATTACAGTTACCTTTAAATTAACGACTTCATCATCATCATCATCTTATTATTATTATTATTATTATTACTTGAAATTCTTAAGAACTCACTTCATAAATATATATTCTCTTGATGAGCGGACGAATCAACAATAAATATTCTTCATTGAAACAATCTGATATCTTCCTCGTGAAGAATGAATATATACCATGAAGTACTATAAGAGACGATATGAAGCGTGAAAAGCAAAAAGATGAGAGAATAACAATGCCGAGAAAGAGGTGTGATAAAAAACTGAAAATTGTCTGCTTACCCATAACCAAAATGTTGAGGATAAGTTCGATTTAATGTTCTGTATTGATATAGTTTTAGGTGGAATCAAAATGTACACTCTAGAAGTGATGAAAGGAAATTAGAAAGCCTTCGAAATATGGAAATGAATGAGAATAGAAAAGTCACCTGGGCGGAGAAAATTCGTGATGTGAAAGTAGTGTAGAGAAGAACAACGCTTGAAACAGAAAATAGAGACCAAAAGAAACTAATTAATGTAATGGTGATCAATAAAGGAATTGTGTGCGGAGGGAGTGCAGGTTTCGATATTTCGCCTCATATTGCTTAAATGTATCATGAAATATGACACCGGAATGCATATTTCTTCATAAATTACATTTTTCCAGAAACAAATTGAAGCCCTTTTTTTTTTTGGAAAAACTTGTTGAAATAATGCTACAAAAATAAAGTATTTTCACTTGAGGAAGGGGCGCGGGCCACTGGTGAGTACATATAGCTGATTCCTTCAAACTCATTTATCAACGAGTAATTCTCTTAAAATTATGTTTTCCATCCCCTTCCTTGTTATTGATAATCAAAAAATGCTTTTGGTTGTGACAAGATTCTCTGCTGCCCTCATTATATCGCGGACTGAAGAATGAATAATTACTAGTTGCAATGTCTATGCAGATCACTTACCCTTCACCCTTCAAATATATTCTTAGCTATTTGGCAACGGAGTTATATTGAAAAAAACTACTAGTTCGTTATATTGAAAAAAATATCTGTTGAAATATGGTGTTGGATTATTTTTGAAGATCTTCGGTCCTCATGATTTGAAGGAATGAATTGCATTAAAGAAGAAAATAGAAAACATCACTATTCAAGAGGAAGAAGATTGGTGTTACTTGTAGATAGTATTGATGAAAATACATCTACGTTAAATGAGAAACAAAAACAAAAAGGCAGAATCTGGCTTGCTTTTCAAAGAACTACCGCTTTCAGCGAGACACTACTTATAACAACGACTTTCCTTTTAGAACCTTTCTGAAACTGCTTACTCATCATTCCGTTTGTATCACTGGGTTCTTCATATCTTAAGCTTGAATAGTATGATCAGAGTCAAGACCTCATTATTTTCCATTTAAATCGTAAAGAGATTATTCTTTCCCAAATATCCAAACCTTTAATTATTTTCATAATTTCCTGGAAAACTACCAGACTGGGAATAACAGGTTTTGCAACTAGGCTACTGACACATCTCAACTACTAGGTTGATATCACTTTCCGAAAAGTGATTTTACAATTACATTCACGCTGTTTCCTCTATCTAAAAAAAAATGGCGCAATATTTATTATAAATTTATTTCGTCTTCTCATTTCAATAATAATAATGAATTAGACAAGATGATAACATGCTTTGTACGCCATAACGTACCTTCAACAATAAGTGTTCGTTGCATTGTGAGAGTGCAAGGAACATCGTGATGAGATCAAATATTAAAAGCATAGACATCTCATTTGTAAATAAATCCTCAAATTTAGACGTTGATGTTTACTGCATTGAAACCACTGGGTTCAAATGCAATATGTGTGTTCAGAAACTTAGTTATCCCACTACGTGCTTTCTTCATAGCACTAATCCCGTCTGGCATAAACTCAATTCTGCTACCTTGACCCGCGTAATGTGTACTCACTCGCCACGCACATAACCTAACAACTCTCTTCGCGAAGTGAGTTTTCAGCAGCATCGTCGCAATGCACGATCAAGCATATATCAGACGTGTTCGATGGGATTCAGATCAGGTGACTCACTGGCCCATAGAAACGTTTGGATGCCTTTGCCAGGCAAGCATGATTTTTTTAAGGTGTGGAACGAAGCATCATCTTCAATGAACAGAGCATATGTGTCGTTCAGCATACCACATACTGAAAGAAAGCCCTATCTGTGAATTAACAACGCAAAAGGACAACTATCTGTGAATTAACGTTGTCCTTTACTGACCTCAGTATTCTGAACATACTGACATAATCATTCTGAGAATATCGACATCAGCATTGTGACTATGTACCATCACAAGAGACGCTTTGGGTTTTAGACAGGGGTTTTCTTTTAGTTTCCTAAAAATTTAGTCTTCATGACTAAGTCGTTTTAACAAATACCGATTCAAAGCATGCTCATTTTTTTAATGCAATCTGTCTGTTGACTTTTGGTTTACCGCTGTACATACTATGCTTATGTTTAAGTATGCTATTCATCGCAAAGCTTCTACATACCAGTAAAATGTTCCAATAGAAACACGCATGGAGAGATTAAGTTCCCAAGTGCATCAGATTTACAAGGGTTTAAATTCTTAAATATGTTCACTTGCTGTTACGTTCCAATAACATATATTATTGAAGCTGAAAGAAATATTTAGACAAAATTCAGTATGCAAATCAAACAGTGTGAAATTGAAATTAATGACTTTAATTTCTTTCCACTCAGCCGACCAATCTTCCATTCATTTTTGCCTCTTAATATGCATGCACCACCGCTACTAACTGCGTTCGTCGTGAGAATAATTCACGCGCGTGGAGTCGTCTATTTGTTCCACGTCGCAAAATCCCATCGCATTGTGAAAAGTCTTTTTTCCCATCTCTATCCTTTCACATTGTCTGAAAAAGAGAGACACCTGCCAAATCTCACGCGGGTAGATTGAAAGAAAAAAGTAGTTGAATGGGAACCCTGCAACGTGAAAAATGACACAGGAAGAAAAGTTTGGGATAAAAGATGCATTGTGCTGTTCAGGAAGGGTTCGCGGCAGGATTCTGCAAGGAATATGTAGAAAATGAAGTAGAGAAAAAGTAATGTAATTTTTCAGTGTGGTAGATAGTTACGACTTACCTTATTGATACTCACTTCTGTTTATAATCACGGAAAGTGCCTCTATGCCGTTGGATCAAATATTGATGTGAAGCCATCGTTTTTATATTTTTAAGCAACAAGTTTTCGAATTATGTTGCGATAATTGTTCCTAAATAACTGTTATCTCGTACGTACTAGTAATAGAGTTATGAGGTATAAGTAATTTAAAACTCCAAACCATTGTTCGATTTGTAGCGGGGGATGGGATTATCCCCCCTCTCAGCAAAAATCTTCTCTGGTACTTTCTACAGATATATATGTCTAACCTGGGATATGGACGATCCCAAAATATCGTATAATACATATCTCACTATCTCTTCCCCTTCTCTGGAAATTGCACAAATTGAACACTGCTCCAAACAGTATAGTTTAGAACTTGAGAATTAAGTATTTACTTAGCAAATTAATTTTAAGGAAGTCATCGTGTTCAATGGCATTATTTGGTTATATTAGTTGGAATATCTTCGAATCATTTATTTGATCAACAAGCAGCATTTCAGATCTAATAATTTCTGATCGGAACCAGATTTTGTGCTAGTACCGTGCAAATAACAAAGGCATAGTCGGTTAGTGTGGATAACAAAGGCATGTACAGGTACGTGAGACCCATCTCACTTCGATGGTTGAGTAGTAGACTATGGCATAGGCTGACGTCCACGATATTGTCGTTTCGAATATCAACTTCGTATGAGTGTTTCTCTGTCGCTGAATGATCAAGTTTAGTGAAATTTTGAGGTTTAAGAAAGGTAGTAAACGAATTTAAAAAAAAAAAAAAAACACTGAAACTGCTGAACAAGACTATATTATTAGTAAAAAATAAATTACACGTAACGTTTCGACCTTCTAGCAAAGATCCTCTTCAGACATACACTGAGTCTGTACAAAAAATCACACACATATAAATACATGCTCAATAATCTACCTGCTCCCTCATTGGCTGAAGCAAGCAGCCAATCAGAGACGCCCGATCAAGCAGCCTCCCCATTGGCCGGAACAATCAGTCAATCAGAGACGCCATAAAACATCCCATGTTAACGAAAGAGAATCAACATGAAGCAAACTTAGAGCCCCCTACCACCTCAATTAACATACATATCTCTGTGTTTGTCAACAATCATCTTCCATTCTTTATTAATGCTAAAACCTTTGGTCCAGTTCATTAAGTTATCTACTTCTTTTTCTATCCACCAGGCCTCCTTCCATTTTCTAGGCCACATACTATCTTCATGTTCTAACACAATCACTTTTTCCCAGTCCACATTATGTCCTTTTTCTTTTACATGTTTGAATATAGCATTACTCTCTCTACCATATTTCACATCGCTTTTATGTTGTTTAATTCTTTCTTTCAACAATTTACCTGTCTCTCCAATATACTTCATATCACAATCCTCACAGTTAATACAATAAATGACACCTTTCTGCTCCTTCTTCCCTTTATCCTTTCCTTTACTTCTGACCAAATCCAACAACTTTCTACTACGGTTTCTGTACACTCTCACACCCTGCTTTCTTAACATCTTTTTAATAATCTCTGTGTCCTCTCCTAACCCTATAATGCATTTCCATACCACCTCTTTTCCTTCCTCATCTCCTTCTCGTCCCCTAGAATCCGCAGATGCCTTTATGATATCCCCTTTACTATACCCATTCTCATATAGCTGTTCCTAAAAAACTTTTATAAGAAATATGTTGACAAGAATTACTAGGATTTGTAGCAAAAATGTAGAAAAGAATGTAAAAGTGTAGAAACGAATTAAATGAAATAATTAAAATTGTAAAAGGTGAAACAGGAAGATAAGAAATGAATTTGTGAAATGATACAGAATGTGATTGAAAATGAAATAAAACGTATATTTTAAGTACGTGTCAAAGGTAATTTGTAATGTAATGTTGAATGTAAAGCAATAGTCTCCAATAAAAGATGACAAAATTACTTCCATTAGGGTGACCATCCGTCCCAGGTTGCCCGGGGATGTCCCGGTTTGGACCCTCGAAGTCCCGCGTCCCGGGCAGACCTTCTGCGGGACGCCTAAAGTCCCAGTTATGATCAAAATTGTTAAAACAGAATATAATCAGAAGTGAAAAACTACATCCTAGGCCTATATATACGTTAGATAAAAATAAGATTTTAGTGTGTCATGGATTCATCGTAAAAAATTCCATAAAATTGATTAAACAGAGTGACAACTGATTTACTGTTTACACGTGTTAATAATATGTAGTAGATTAGATATGCACAATTGTTATGGCACTACAGGCATATTCTGCTGTATTGTAATACAGTGAAACCTCTCAAGTGGACAACCAAGGGAAATAAAAAATGTCCGCTATGGAGAGATGTCCGCCTTACATAGGTTACAATATTTTCTTACTTGAATTAGTGAGAAATGCCATATGCAACAAAAGAGCATACGTTGGTGCATGAAGCAACTATACTGTATTAATATAACTAAAATGTTATTTACATTACCCTCCATCGTCTAAATTGTACTTTATGTTCAGGGCAGAACTTAGAAACTGTACTGTATTTTAGAGAGAGAGAGAGAGAGAGAAGTAGAAATGTCCCAAACTGAGAAATTTATTATTGTTTTTGTGTAACTTTTCACTTTAAACAACTTTCTCTCTTCTATCCCCTCCTCGATGTCTTGCGCAGCTTCTTTGCTATTTTTCCATCCAAGTACATTTCTCCCTTCAAAAATATTGTTTATTCGGAAGTGCACGGAAAAATGTCCAGTTCCATCAGCGTTAAACATGTTTCTTGAATTGTAATTACAGCTATGAAAGGCAGCCTTTTCAAACATTATCTGTATGACACTCCGCATGTTGACAATCCGCGGATTCTCCAAAAATCACTTTGAAAGTATCCGTTATAGGAGGTGTATATTGCCTATAAATGACAGAAAACACCGTCCATGTTCGCAGCACAGAGTGTGAGCTTTCAAGAGGTTTGCCAATGCGCTTCTAATTTTGGTGGTTGGGGATTACAAAATAGGTCCGTTATGAGAGATGTTCGCTTCATGGAGGTGTCCGTTACTGGAGGTTTTACTGTAAAATATTAAATGTTACACTTTTCTCATAAATCATACACGAAAAACGATGTCCGATGTTTAAATAAATACTACAACTGTGTTTCAAGATTTAGAAAGATAGTAACTTGCGAAACAAAAATGCAATAGTACGCCTAAAGGCTATTTGAAATGATATTAAAATATATTTACAAAATTTGATTTTGTTAACAGTATAAGAAAAAGAAAAGAAAAGCTATTTCCATGTAAAAATAAAATTCATGTTACATTTTATGTGAACAATAGGACTTCTTGAATATTGACCATTCTGCTCACCAACTCGCATTAGCAGACAGCGTGGTAAATCAAATGCCTGCATTCCTCCTTTCTTTACAAATGATGGTACAAGTAAGGGAAGAGCCTCAAGAGGACCTCATTGCTCGGACGAGGGAATGCAGCTGGCAACGGCAGCGGTCAGTTCTGTAGGAAGTCAGAGGGTCAAACTGCCCGGGTTTTACTGTAGACTGCCAGGACACCGACACGGCAACTCGAATGGACTTATATGTGGCTACTCTCAGCTGTCAGTCACTTGCAGGAGAGGACAAATTAGAAGAATTGCAGAAAGAATATAAGAGGATTAAGTGGTATATATGATAGGACTATCAGAAGTGTGGAGAAAGAATGAAGAACAGTTGGAATTACCGTCAGGACAAACGTTGTATTTCAAAGGATCAGAAAATGGAAAACCGACAGGCTTTGGCTTTATAATTAATAAAGGCCTGAGGTCGCGGATCACAGAAATTGAAAGAATTTTAGATAGAATCGCACGAGTAGTAATAACGATAAACAAGAGATACAGCATGGAAATTATACAAGTTTATGCTCCAACAATATCACATCCGAAGGAGGAAATCGAAGACATACACGGGAAGATACAGAAGATTGTGGATAGTAGTAAATCGCATTACAAAATTGTAATAGGATACTTTAATGCGAAAGTAGGAACTTAGCTGAGCAGTGACACGAAAGTAGGAAACTTTAGATTTTGCAAAAGGAACAAGAGAGGAGAGACGTTAGTGGAATTCTCAGAAGCTAACAGGCTGTTCATTTCCAATACATTTCTCAAGAACCCGCCCCAGTGGAAGTGTACATGGAAAGGACCAAATGGGGCTAAAAACGAAATAGACTACGTTTTATCGAATGACAGGGAAATTCTACAATACTGTATTCTGCAGTTTTAAAATCTCGAGCGATCATAGGATGGTGAGATGTAAGATGAAACTAAATACTAGACTTGAGAGAAAGAAGTTTAACAGAGGAAACCCGCCAGGTTTAGATCTGGAAAATTTAGGAAAACATAGACAGATATTCGAGATAGAACTAACAAACAGATTCAGCGCCTTGGAAGAGTTAGAGGATTAAGAAGACCTCAATAGCGAAATAAAATATTGACTGAGATAATAATAGAAATACCTAAGGAACTAGCAGGCATCAGAAAGGAAAAAAGAGCAAATTCTTAGAAGAAACTAAACTTTTGATGAAGAAAAGAAGGGAAATGAAAGAAGTGGATAATTACAGAGCACGTAGAACTAAATAAATCCGTAAGGGACAGAAAAAAAGAAGATACAACAAAAATCTGGTTACAAATACAATCGCGGAAAACAAATGCCTGAAGAAAACCAAACAGCAGCTCATGAAAGGGGAAAAGCAAATAATTGCTATTAAGAGATCAGACGGGATCGTAACACGAAATAAGGAGGAAGTTATAAAAATATTTGAAAATTTATACAGAGAATTGTACTACTCCGAAGAAGAACTAGGAAATTATCACTCAGAAGAAAATGAAGAACGGAAAATCGCCAGGAGAAGATAGGCTCACAGAAGAGATGTTTAAATGAGAAGGTGAAAAAATGAAGAGGAACATGCTAAATTGTTTTCTATGTACCCGAGGAAGAGAGAAATACCCTCAAGTTGGAATAATGCTATTATTATTTTATTGTACAAGTAAGGGGACAAAGGACGCGTCGAAAACTACAGACCAATTCCTTTACTGTCAGTTCTATACAAAATGTTCTCCAAATTTTTATTCTGAATCGTATTGAATGAGACTTGGATTTTAACCAGGGAAAGGAACAAGTCAAATTTCGTCGTGGATTTAGCACAATGGGCTACATACAAGTATGGAAAGGATTAGTGAATATGAACTTCCACTACGATTGGGATTCAGAGATTTTGAAAAAGCTTTCGATTCTGTCTCCTTAAATCACTTGAACACCAAGACATCCAAAGTGCATCCTTCATGTTACTCCGAAACATCTACTCGACTGCTACATCTGGTATTAAACTATATCAAGAAAGTGAAAAATTTAAAGTTGGAAAATGGTAAGGCAAGGAGATTCAATTTCTCCAAAACTGTTTTCAGCTGTCCTGGATAGAGTGTTAAAAATTTTACACTGGGATGAAGTGGGAATAAAAATTAATGGTGAATATCTTCATCCCCTACATTTAGCTGGTGTTATAGTCCTGCTTCTTCAAGTGCAGAAGAACTGCAAATCAGAATGGAAGAACTGTGTAATAAGAGTTCGAAAATAGGCCTTATAATGAATTTAGGTAAAACAAGAGTAATGTCCAATCAACATGCTGCAAAGAAGGAAATAAAGATTAGCGGAGAATCAATACGCATAGTTGATGGGTATGTTTACCGAGGCCAGCTCAAAACATAGAATGCCAAGTTGGCTGATGAAATAAATAGAAGATGTAAAATGGTGTGGAGTTCGTTTGGAAGACTACACTTAATTTTCAAAAGCAAACTACAAAGGTATTTGAGCGTAAAATTTATTATTAATGTGTCTTATTTGTGATAATGTACGACTGTGAAACTTGGACATTGAATGCGCAATGATAACAAAAAGATTAAGCGTCACACAAAGATCAATGGAGAAATGCATGTTAGGTATAACTATTAGGGACAGGAAGACAAGTGATGGATTCGCGCACGAACAAAGGTAGATGATGTAATCAAAACTGCGAAAAAGATGAAGTGGAGATTGACCGGTCACAGAGCTAGACGAACAGATGGAAGATGGACGACAAATGTACTACATTGGATTCCTAGAGAAGAGAAACGACTGAGATGACGTCCAAAGGCAAGATGGGTAAATAAAATAATGCGTTTTTCAGTATCTACATGGATGAGGATAGCAGCAGACCGAGATATGTGGAGAGAAGAGGGGTAGGCCTTCATCCAGCAGTGGATAGAAAACGGTTGAATATGATGTTGTTACAACATTTTCCTGTATTCAAAGTACGATTTTAACCCTGGAAATCACACCTAATAAATGGTAACGTGAATACACACATATGTAATAGAACTACAGATAGCCTCGCTGAATCTTCTTAAAAATACTAGGTTCGTTTCACGGCAAATCCCAGATAGAGAAAGCCAAGAATAATCAACTCAAAGTTGCTTTTAGTAGCTTTTAATTTTGGATAAAAATAGAAGACAAAATAAATTTTAGATACAAGTGAAGTTTTACATTTCAGACTTCTGTTGAATTTAAATTAAGGAACTGTAGAGAGAGCAAAGTATTCTCCAACGGACGCCAAGAGGCGTATTCAAAAAAGAAGTTAAGTTTTAGTTCAGAGCAAAGACTAAGAATTTTAGTTAAAGAAATAATATGCAGCCGAAAGAAAATTATACTTAGCAAAAAGAAGCGTCCTCTGAGTGGATCCCAAGAATAATGGTCTCTCAAGCAGAGATGTGTTATAGATGAGGTTACCGGAACTTGTGATGCTCTTATCTTAAAACCCAGAGGTTTATATACTAAGATAAGTTATCCAAAATACACTAGATACGAAGTAAAAGTTGCTGTTCCTCCAAAACAAGGTTGTTTTGACAGAGGAGACAGATTTCTGTTATTGCTTTCTGTGCTGGTCAAAAGTAGTTTTAGATAAATATATCACGTTTACTTTTCTCTCTCTTATTTCCTTAAAGATTACAATTTCTCATTTGTTTACCACACCAAGGTTACTCTGACGACACATTGAAGACATTGATATTTGCTATTCCTTGTCGGGAGAAAACTGAAATGTTAGTTCCGTAAATATTACAACTAAGAATGTTTGCCATAACAAATGATTTTAGATAACAATCAGTTTTCAGACGACATACTGGAAACACCGTTAATATTTCCTTTTTAAAAGTAAAAGTATCTATATTGGTACAAACCAAACAAGCGAAAGAAACTTAAAAAGAAAAGCAAAAAATAAAGAACACCGATGTTTTTAATATCTATTACACATGGGGTGCCAGAGCACCCCACCTAATGTAATAGTATAAAATTAATTATAATCAATCCTAACTGAAAGAAAATTATATTGTGACATACGAGGAGATACAATAAATGCGTCAACAGTGTTTTCAGTATAATGCATTATTGTTTTCCACATGAAACACACGTATCTTTTTTGTGTTCTACACAAACGGGCATATTGCACATGCTGCAGAATGATTTAGTTTTCTGTCTTTGTTTCTAGTACATAGTCCGCATCTCGCTTGTTTTGGAAGTCGGGCACGTGTAGCTCTCACAGATGATGCCGTGTCTTCAATTCCAAGGACCTCTTTGATAAAAGCAGCCAAATTTCTAGAAAGAGGTTTCTTGAGGCGCTTCAGTATAAGGCATTGCGAGTTGCATTCCGAGATTCTTCAGGAATTCCTTCCTTACGAGATTTGCCCCTGGATCCAACTTATTTTGGAACAGAACCATTGAGCTCACACCGGCTTGATCCAACATGCCATACAGCATACACTTACTTACACTTACATCACTTGCACCAATTTCATCATCTTCTTCCGAGTGCACTTCTACACTGTCCTCACAATCGCTAAAATTACTTCCAGAATCATTCTGTTCATCTAGTACGGACAATACAAAATCTGGAAACTTGCTTGAACTTTTATTGACTTGCGTCATCATATATCATGGACAAAACACTAATAATTATATTGTCTAAAGTACTTGTTCACAAGACAAAAGTTTATCTACGTGCACACACACCTGGGGGGATGTAACACCCCACTGTCTATCTAAATGCACTTTATAGGAAAGCTAAAAAGGTTTCACAACCACTAACATGAACGTCTAGCTATCAAACTAGAATACAGAAAGCAACAGCAAATATCCTTGCAAGCTGCGGTACTAGCAACAATTTGAATAACTACTGGGGTGCTCCAGCACCTCAGTGTGTTTTCCAGGGTAAAGTACCCAGTTCTAATGTGTAAAGTGGAACCTTTGTTTTGTAGCAAGATTATAAGTAAGAAAATAAACATTGTAAATAAATAAGAAAGGAATACGTTTTAAAGGAGGAAAAATAAGAGTTAATGCTGAATAATTAAAAAGGTTTATCTAGGAAAGATAATAAATATTTGTTTTGCTTATTTCAAATCTTGGTCTCATTATATAAAAATATGTCAATTCGTTACTTTTTACTTCGTTTTCTTTTAAAATATGTTTTCTTAAAAGAAGCAAAATTACCGAAGAATACAATTTACATTATGTACGATAACAATCGATTCAAAATGTCTTCTACATGTTGATGGTAGTTAGTTTTTATATACTTGTGCTTCCATAAATAGCCCTATACATTTGCTTTGAACACGATGTGTCCCGAGTTGGCTTCATAAAAGTTGGTCACCCTAACCTCCATATACGTCTAGTATATTTTTATCGTTGTAGGAAATATCAATGCTGCTCCTACAAATTCAAGCCTAGAGAGTTATGATCTTCAGGGAAGTTCATAACTATTCAAGAGTTCGATCAATGCCGATTTTTCCTTTTCCTTTTTATTCATTGTTGAAAGAGCTTCATTGTTATAAGTTTTAATATTCACAACAACAATCAAACTATTTCAACAATGAAGAGAAACATAGAAAATCGGCAATGATCAAACTCTTGAATTGGTTATCAACTTTCTTCCCTGAAGGTTAAAACTCTACGCATGAATTTGTAGGATTGAAATTTTGTGCATAGAAATTATGTGCAGACATATATGGAAGTAGTGCTGCCATCATTTGTTGGAGATAGTTGCTTTACATTAACCTGTAAACGGTAGTGCTAGTGGTGCGTACGAGACGTCCGGGATTCATATCCTACTGATTACAAGGATGTTTCATCCGTTTGTCTTTCGTTTTCCTTAGTATAAGCAGAGCCGGATTAATGGGAGTCTAAAGGGGCTGCAGCCCAGTTCATCTACTCGTTTAGGGACCCCGCCAAAGCTAAATTAGTAAATTTTACGACTACAGTCGATACCACTCCATCTAGGTTTCACTGCTCTGTACTTGCTGGATCCACTGCTGTGATCGGAGAATCCACTTTATCGTCCGATGATCGCAGCTACGACTTCTGCTCCTTCCCGTGAACCCGTCGCGACTGGTCATTGTTTTCATTGCATTATTCCCATCCAAAAGTTTTCTTTGAAAATCAACATTTCCTTTTCCTGTGAGCATTTCCTGATTTCTTCGATTTCATCCACGCTGACGGATAAGAAGGTACTAGTGTCCTCCCGGGTTTCCTTCACATTTTCTTCCATCTCTGGACATTTCTCGGTGATGAGCGCTTCCACTTCTACTTTGCCTTGGATGCGACATTGCTCTACGTTCACCCGGTCAACACCCCACGTACATTTTCCATATCTCTAGTAGTAACTGTCTCTCTCCCTTCCTTAACTTGGTTGGTCAATTTTTCAATGTCCTCTTTCATGCCGCCGTGGAATCCTCACATCTTGTACTTATGTTTTCCACCTGAGATATTACTTCTAAGGGGTGGATTCTATTTACATATCTAGCAACTTCAATCCCATCCTAGACCCATATGTGATCTCAGTTCGTTTTTATATTCTTCCATATGTGTCCTCATTTCCTTTTTGGATTCTTCCATATGCAACTTCATTTCGTGTTTAGTTTCTTGCATGTGCGACTTAATTTCATTCTTAGTTTCTTCCATATGTGACTTCATTTCGTTTTTAGTTTCTTCCATATGCGACTTTCGCATTTAATTTCTTTCATATGAGACTTCATTTTGTTTTTTGTTTCTTCTATGCATGACCTCAGTGATTTCAGTTCGTTTTTAGCTTCTTCTGTGTACCTTCAACTCGTTTCAAGTTTTTTTCTATATTCAACTTCATTTCGAGGGTTTTTCTTTTACTGGCTTCTTCCTTGCGTGACCCCATTTCGTTTTTGTTTTCTCCCGATTGCAATTTAATGCCTTGCATATCTTCCATCAGTTTCATGAGGATCTGTTTTGGGTAGTAAGTATGACCAACTCTCGCATTTCCTTTGCTCCTTCAATTTCTTGATTCGTCGAGGTTGGTTCCCATCTTCTATTTATTCATTATTTTTTTTCTTTATTCGACACTGGGAAGATTGAGAAAGGAAATAGGTTAAGAAACCACACTCCTTCAGGTTCCGTTCCTAGCTGGGAGAAACGGTCGCCCGAAGGAGGTTATCCCTCGGTGTTATGTGAGATAATCGACTCGAAGCAATTTCCGTTCTTATTACTTTCTTTTCATTTCAGCCCTCCTTCCACTCCTGCCTTCTACATTTACTTAATGTTCGTTGAGTGTGGGGAGCAACGCTCCTGTTTTTATTCCTCTTGCAGGAACCACCCAGCAAGGGCAGACGTTCTCCAAACCATTTCTTTCGTATTTCACGCAGGGATGGATTGCGGGTAAGCACTTTGTTATCCAGTATCTATTTTATTTGGCTGGACAGTTTTAGTTTTTTTTGTTGATTCCTTCATTTCAGTTCATTTTTGATTTTACAGATATAGATGGACAATCACAAACATATAGACGAGAGTTTATTTATCTTTCTTTCGTGTCTTACCTTTCCCTTTTATTGGAATATTTTTGTGTGCTCTGGTCCCTGAATGCCTGGCCTCTACTCTGTGTTTTCGTCACGTACATGTAGGTTTGTCTCAGTTCTCTATTACAGCATTTAATTTCATTTTAAATTGAATCACATCTTCATAAGCACTTCTGGTTTGTTCTAAAATTTATTTATTGTTATTTTATCTCACTTCCCCATTTCTTTCATTCCAAGTGGCGACACTGGCAGTGTTTGGTGTCCAGGATCCGATATGGTTCGTTGACCGGGTTTCGACGGCTTCTCATACAACAGGTGCATTCTTATACCCGTCATTTCTTACACCATTACTTTTAGGTGTAAGAAATTACATGTTTAATTGAAAGAATATCTTCTCTTCCTTTGCTTGCAAACACGTCGTCTTATTAAAGTTGGTGGTCCAATACGAACGGGAGACTTACGTTTGCGTGCCCTTCTTCTACCACTACAACTAATCAACTGATTGACTTTTTTCTCAGCTTTAGTTCTTAAAGATGAATCTACTCCGCGAATTCGTGCTTTTAATGATTCCTTAATAGGTCGGTTTTCAAGCATGTTCCCAGCAACTTGAATTGCTGTTAATAAAGCTTGTCGCCCTACTGCTTTTACTCCTTGTTTAATGAATGGCATAGCAATTCGAAACAGTCCACGAAATAAACTCTCAATCCCATACATCTACTTCTGTGCATAATTGCATAGGTCTTCATTTTGATGAGCGCCTAGAGTGAAGTGTTACGGTCAATGTCCCGGATGCGAAAGTTAAATTCTTGCCTGCATTGTCCCTTGAGAGTATTTATACAGTGTCAAATGAATGTTTTGCTAGTGGAAAATAATGTACATTCTGAAAACTTATGTACATTCCCATGATGATTATCGATCATAGCTATAATTCGTAAAAGAGGTGATTTTGTAGCACCTACAAACTGAAGTTGAATAATATATGTGTAAAGAAACACTTGATGAGGATATCTAATGTCTAAAAACGACTGTTTAGGTATCCGATTATCTTTAAAAATGTGATTATTAGGTTAAAAACCTAATTGTAATGCTAATATGGGTAATAAACGTAAATATTTTATACTGTCATCAACTTTTACATTGACAATGTTTGAATATTCAAATTTTACTTGAATTTATCAACTCAACTGTTGATTACAACATTTCACCTAACAACTGTTGAACGATGGAATAGTATATTTGTGCTATATTAGGTTTTCATCATCATACCATATTTTATTTTCACCAGTAATAACATTATCGCAAGTTAATGGAATACGAATTTCACTTAATCCTACCATCTATGAATTGTTTAAAAGTATTCGATTATTAAGAATATTGAAAAATATGATGGACTATTATTAGAATAACTTTGAATACTTCCATTAGATTAAAGTGTAATGTAAAAACTATCGTCACAATTTCCAAAAATCGTTTTCTTTTAAAATGCAGTGTCGCCGTTGACGTTCCAATTTGGCATGGCAACTTTTTCCCGTGCACGTCTTTTAAGTCTACTTGAAGAGTATCAAAATATTTGTTGTCAACTTTACCATTTTGAGGACAATCAAAGATAGAAGATTTAATTTTTCCGTAATGATAATCTTGAATTCCAATTTTTCGAAGTAATTTTTCCATAAAGAGGTTGATCTTTTACAATATCAATACAAACATTAATTCTGAAGTAATAAGATGATCAACATATGTGTGGAAAATGCTGGAACCTTTAGAAGCTTTGGTTTGTTTTCGGATTCCAGGGATATAAAAAGAACTATGCATCTATTCACTTTAGAATCATTACTAAATCTTAAAATATTTTGCAAACTAGAACTCAAGGCGAAAAGATATTCACGTTTAGGAATTTGTTTATGAGAAATATAAAGTTTATTTCTACTTTACTCATATTGAATAGCGATTGGATTTTCTTCTATTACTACAGGATCATCATTGATCATCCGTTCGAAACTAATCATTTCTACACCACGAAACTTTTATTAAGAATACTACTTTCGGCAAATGCATGTAAATTTTCTTTCTCCTCATATTCTTTTCCAATTTGTTAACGTAAATTCGTACGAATAGTATCTAAAATCGAATGTACTGATTCATAATATCGGGCTGGAAATGTTATATTATATTCTATTATATTTTTATCCCCTAATTCAATAATAAGTTGTTACTCTTTTTGAATATTATAAGATCTCCATGGAATAGAAAGTCCACTTAAACGTACCACCATATTTCCCGTTAAATCAATTGGCTATAAAAGTGTCGTAGTATACAAACTTGTTTTATTTTCAAAAATATGATTGCAAACATTTGATAGTAAGGTAACATAAGACTCATCGGCTTGTTTCTGAGAGAGCATGTTTGCGACTAGAGATTTTTGTTCAACCCAACTATTCATAGAAAAAGGATAACCTAGCCGTTTGACATAAATCCAACTTTTTCTACGTTTTTATTCCTTTTAAAATTAACTAAGTTTACCGTTAAGCTACAAATACTTTTTGTAAATTCTGTTGATATAATGAACCTGTTACAAGTTCCCCATTCCAATCTCTAATTTTATAAGTAATAATATTACTTTTAATACACGGATTCAATAAAATATTTCACGAGACTATTTCGGTAAATATTTTTTTTTCAAATTTATATTTATATTTACTTACTCGAACATAATCTCCCGCTTCAAATTTACGTTTCTGCTTAACTTTCTTTTTTGCCCATATAATCTTCTCCAAATTCCATTAACATTAGAATAATTTACTTGCACAGTTGCATATTTAATGTAATAATGTATCGTATGGTTATAACTTTTCACAAGAACCTTCAAAATATGAATATATAAGTATTTTCAGCTGTAAAGTATATATATATGAGCTTCTGCGTAGCCTAGTCGGTAGCGCGCTCGACTTCAGTGCGAGAGGTCCCGGGTTCGATTCCCGATGGGGGCTCAAATATTTCTGTGTTGACCCAGCATCGTGAGGACAATTGGAGAGCTGCTGTGAATAAAAACAGTGGCGATCACAGTGAGAGCTTCGGCTCTCCTCTCCCAACCCGTCTGGTCAGCGTGGGAGAAGTAGACCAACTCCTCCCTTCGGGGAGAGGCCTCATCCACTAGTGGATTGAATATGGCTGTGATTTATTTATTATATATATATACAAAGTACGAATATAACGTTCGACTAAAGCAGCTTTGATTTCAGAATGTACACCATAATGATTCACTTGATATTTTTGAAAAGCACGTTTTACATGTTGAATATAAAATTCTGTTTCAAAATCAGTTTGGCATTGAAAGAGAGGTAATTTTCTTTTACTGAACATTGATTGTATTGCTTTTGCCATGCCAGCAAACGTTTTATTTTTAAGAGGAATTAAAATTCCATATCGACTAAAAGCTTGAATGCTACATAAAATATATTTATATTCATCCTTATATTAATACGTTATTCATATCTGCTAAGTCCATTTGTACTAGTTCATTAGGTGCATTAACATAATATTTTACGGGGAAAATGTTTGCGTGCAGGAGGATGTAAAGTGTATGTATCTTGTGAAGCTAACCATTTTCTTACTCTTTCTGAGAAAGACCATATTTCGTTTTTAATTTGGAGATACTAGCTAAAGAATTTGATTCTGCATACCTATAACAAAATTTTTGAAGCGCCATTTAAAACTTGTATTCTTTATAACTTTTAAATAGTGAAGAAAAACTTTTATTACTTGACTAAAACTATTCTTCTTTTTCATTACTATTACTTTAGTAGAATTATTCTATTTTCATTTGCTACTTTACTAAAAATATTCTGCTTTATTGTTTTAGTAATACCTGTTCCGAATTGAAAATTAACGAATTCTAAGGAAGTATTAATATTTTGTAATAAACCTTTAATATCTTGAATACCATCTGGAGTATTTCTTGGAGTATTTCGACTTCTTACTACATAATTAATAAGATCAACAATATTTGGACCCGGTATTACTATGTTTGATCCCAACTGATACCATTGAAAGCCTGCAGGTTATTTAATAATACTTGAGTCTTTTAGCAAATCATTTTGGTACTGAAGTAATAATATATTGAAACATGGGTAACATTTGAAGGTTCAGAATTGTAAGCAGGTAAAATGGTTTTATTTTGAGACTGTGGAATATATTCTAAATAAGAATGTGATGATTGCTGATTCATTTTCCATTTTTAATCCGTAGAAAGATCACTTCATTTTAAAATTTCATTATTCAAAAGTTTTTGAATACATTTGTGCACTTGCATTTTCTGGAATGAGTATATGATTTTAAATTGTAAAAAGAGAATTTAGCGATTAAATAAACTTCCAGCCACTACACTTAAGTTTGGAGCTACTAATAAGGGCAAAAAGAGTACCTTTTTGCGTTAACACTTTGCGTTTCTTTATAATCTTGATTGTTTCAGGAAAAGTGCATGTAATGTCTTTTTATATCGATGCAACCTTTGCATCTGACGAGAAGAGAGTTTAAAGTTACCATTTAAAACATTTTACCTACTTGTGCAATATTTCGAATAACACCACTAGGTGCACTGCGAACTAGTGCTTTACGCTTTTCATTCTTACATTTACGAATTGTACTGAGCTCATAAAGTTGATGTTTTATCCTTAACATCTTGATGACGACTGACCTGAATTCGTTTATACATGTTCTTTACGTGTGCATAGATGTGCATTGTTTCATCTGGGAAGATATTTTTAGACGTAGATCTCTGGTGTAGACTGAGTTAAATTGAAAAGTAAATATGAATGACGTTCAGCAGTAGTATTTTCAGACACTTGAATTACACATTTACTATATTGCGGAATAACTTGCTTTGTTAAATATTGTACTAATAACTTATCTCTTTGATTCTTGAACTCACTGTTATAAAGGGCGTTAAATGAAAAGTCAAGTGCATATATTCCCTTGGGAAATAAATTCTGAACTATAAAATTTACATTTACATTCTTATGATAGGCAAATTTATAAAAATTTTGAAAACACTAGCTTTAGTTTCAGTTATGAAATCATCAAGGATTAACCATGAATTTACCTGAATTTCAAAATTATTCATATCAGGAATTACAAACTCAAATCGAATGTTACTTAACTGACTATATTATTTAGGTACTACAGCACCATAACACCAAGGTATTCCTTAAAACCAGTAGAGAACAACGTATAATTAACTTATTTACAAAATAACTTTTCCCAACCCTCCTACGGCCTGAAATCAGAATAGTTGCAGGATGAAGGAAGAGAAGCATCATGAGCTAGCGACAGAAGAGAAATGAACTAAAAATCGTTAAGTCATCTTTTTGTAAACAGGTTTTGTATTCACTTTGAAATTTTTTGCTTACTTGCCACATTCTGATGGGTTTTCGTTTCTGGTCTGGATATAATTTTGAACCCGGGCTTCATTTATATACCGTTAGGATTACTAATATTTTTATTTTCATAATTATGTTTGACTAAATTTAGAAATCGAAATCAACAATTTGACGTGTACGACAATTTAATGTGATTCCCCGAATTTTGAAAATAGTTATAATATTCCCAGTCTGAGTTTCCCTTTCATTATATGAATAATTTTTAGACCCCAACCCAATGCAAATAGGGATCTCAAACCCCTCTTTGACTTTATTAGTTAAATCTCCTAAAAGGTTCCCTATGGGATGTAATGGAGGTTGATTTATCTTTTGTGTGTGGAAGGTAGAATCTATCTAATTAAATAGCATTTTCTATTCTCAATTTTTCCAGTAAATCATATAATTTCAATCTAGCCAACGAGGAAATACTCAAAGAATAACACTGGAAAAGGCATTAGGAAATGAAGTAAACAGAAGTTTCCTGCTTCATCTGCAAGACGTTATTAACGTAATCTTCAAATAACCCCTCTTTCATTTTGAACTCGTAAATTTCATAAGTGTCCAGACCGGTATAATTTTTCTCCAGACTTTCGTGTAATTTAAAATGTGTCGGTGAAACAGCGTTGGTCCACAGTATGGTTACATTCTCCACTGTTGATTTTCTCCATACAAACACGACAGATAGCAAATTCGAGGCGTCAAGTAACATTATATGGAAGCAATGGAATATCTAGATCTTGAGAAGGAGGAACCTTGCAGAAAATAACTCCATTAATGTTTTCTAGTTTAGGTCAAGCTTTCCCTCGGCTTACCAACATGAAGAGGAGCCTTTTACATGACATATGGATATAAACTGCCTGTATCAACATATCGAATTATTTCGTCTTCACGACATTCATAGAGAGATCGAAAAACTTCAGTCCTACCTCCCTTGAATAATTCCTTAGGGATTAATTCACCTTCAATATTTTTGCACTAATGTTTAATAAAATGCCGATATGTGGATTTTGTTTCACTTGTTAATCCCAAACACATTCATAGATTTCTACAATGTTTAGATCACATTTTTAAAAATATTTCTTTCTCCTCGATGTCGCAATATCTCAGTCATTTAATGTTTCGCCATTCTCGTCATTGAGAGGCATGGTGACATTGCTTAATGCATCAATAACCATGCCAGAAATATCTACAGAGTTCGTAGATGTTTCTTATCATACTCTTCCACTTTTAATCGTCCAAATTGGGCTTGATATTCGTTTTAAACCGTGTGAACTGAATCATCATATGCTATGAATTCCATGTACTTCAACCATTATAATCCTTTTTCCTTCTGAGTGTTACTTTGTCGATCCCCGAATGGGGGATACCAGGAATACTTTTCTCTTCTAAATATAAAGAGCGAGAGCATTCCATAGCACAGGCACCAATTGTACTTATTTGAAGAGAACACTCGATAACTTCGGTATTTTCTTCAATTTAGTCAGAAAACTTAATAACGGTTTCCTTTAAAATGATTACATCATTCCTGTAGTATTCTAACATTTCACGTTGCAGCTTAATGGTAAGATCTTTTTCCACACACTCCTCACGCCAAACCTTCAAAGCATCACTTTCACTGTTCTGGTCCATTGTAATGTTGATTATCTTCCGCATTAAACAAATATGGTCGGGACGGGCGTACGCCATAGTGCTGTTACAGCCCATACAATTCATTTTATCTTATGTTAACAAATACAGGATATCTCCTTTCTTTGAACTCACCTAATCTCATGGTAGCCGATATTTCTGCTCATTTCACGGACATGAATCAATAAGTATCTTTAAAATAATATTACGTACACTCATTTGGATAATTTTCTCTATCTTGCCTTATTATTTGAGGAGCGATTCCTTCATTTTCAATCAGTGAACCCGCAACAAACACGGAATCGAATTTCGTGGTGTTGTACACCTAAATATACTACTGTATTAAGACTCGGACGTCGAGGAAGGATATGTTTGCTTTAAATATTGTAAAACCCAATTTCTGTGTCACCTTGTGAATTACCGTATTGAAAACATTTGTAATCGTCCTCTATACGGTTCTTACATTTAAGGCATCGGTGCGAGACGCATACCAGGTTTGGCCGGTGTTCAATTTCACCTTTTTCATTCTCCTTTAGTAGCATAGGCTCAATCTCATACACTACACAACAGAAATCAGATTCGTGTTTCGCTTTCGTCTTTTATACGAAACAGAAATGATCTTTAACGTAGAACTTGCAGTTACTGCAGTAATGCTCTCATCAAAAATGAATATTATCTTTATTCTTCTTTCGGGTATTAATCTTTACCCCACATTGTTGACACAGTTTAACATAGTAACATACAGGTTTTCCCTTCGCCTTCATGCTACATTTATTATAAGTTCTAAAAGCATCAATTACAAGTTAAGGGGCTCTCATCGTCAGAAGTTTCAAAATCATGGTACTCCACGCAATGTTCGCAAAGCTATTCGCACTTATGTATGTTACGCTCAACGCATGGTTTCAAACATTCCTCGCAATATACCCTACTCCTTAAAGACGCTGTAATTGTCTCAACTACGTTAAAATGCTGATTATAATAAAATTAAAATAAATTGTTCTTGTCTTGCATATACCCAGTATAGATGATCTCACGGTCTCGAATAGCTGGTTTTAATGCATAGACTACAATCTGAAAATCATTACCATACAAATTTTTGAAAGTGTTCTACATCATCTAAACTTCCACCCAAACTAGAAATATCAATCTTTGCTCTCTTACAAAGAGCTTTTTCTTTATTTTCCCAATTCTTATGATGCTTTTAAATATACAATGCTTTAACAAAGTGTCCTAAAGTTCGCTGCTCCGCCAAAAATAAAGCTCTCGGTAAATAGTCATATGAGTTAATGCCTAATTTATTCACTGGCATAATGTGTGCTTGTAAGTACTCTTCCAGGGGAAAATACTTGTCATTATCCCTTTTCTTCCTTTCGCCTTGTCTGCGAACAGGGTCGATTATATTATCCTTAATGATCACACTGTTGGCTAATATAAAGAATTCATTCGAGTTGAGAAGATTCTCAATCGAACGCTAAATATGTTCAGCGTTTAAATGGACATGTTTACACCAGGAATAAAGACGTCTTTATCGTTGACGTCGTTACTACTTTCAGTACTAAATTCGACCCAAGATTGTGGATTTGCACTACATAGCAAATTGTCTAATGCAAACTGAAATAAGTTCTCAACATATTCAGCCATTGTCAGAGTGGAGGTTCCAGCTTTAGCACGCATGGAAATTTCTTTACCTTTGAAAGGAAAATTAACAAAACCGGGCACGGGTTATCTATAATTTCAAATAAATCAGCTCCTGTTCCCTATTGAATCTGCTCGCACTAATCAACTTCATCCCCTCGTTCGTTGATCTAATAAGACACGTTTTTGGACTTGATTTACTTCATTGATTACCATATCAACAGTGTTTGAACTTAACTGAGTTCCCTAACTTTCATAGAAATCGTACGGTTGATCACATACCTCATTACCCTTTGGAGAAAGAACATAGACCGTATCACAGTAGAAATTATTTTTATTCTCAACACTCGTTGAGATAGAAGCAATAGGTGGACGAGCAAAAGGAGAAAGTATCGTACTGCAGATAGATCTAGCCGTAGTTACGAATGTAGTTGCCTCTGTTGATACAGACGTAATTACATCGGCAGGAGCAGTAGTAGTAGTAGAAGTATAGGAAGAAGTTGTACAAACAGGCATTGAAGTCATGGTGGAAATATGAAATTAATCTCGCAGAGAGTACTACCGGCTGCGAGGAACAATATTCAATGATTGGACTTCATTCATGGAAATATATATTTCATCCCTCAGAAAAGGAATCAAGCTAAATAAAAAAGTTACATGGAGGTATCGTTAGAGGGGGAGTCGAGGAAACCGGCGTTACCTAACTGAGTTCGTTCATTGACATATAGGCAAGCACTAAACAACATATTAAAATCGGTCTTGGATAGAAGACATAGATGAAAAAGGAAATCAAGAACATTACCTGAATTGCTAGGTAGTATTCCTTTCACGGATAATCGGCACAAATCCACCCATGCGTTTTACATAGACTGGGGGTCACTGAATCATTTGGCCTTCTCGATCCAGATCACCTGATCGACGTTAGTAATTCCTGTACTCCATTCTTATTGTTGATCAAAACTTGATGTCGTCATGTAGTAGAATTCCTTAATATATTAATCAGAAACTTGGTTGCTGTAAAGAATATACACATAATAACTTCGTGTTCACAAAAGTAGAGTCACTTAAACTAATATCATTTCTTTGCAGCACAAAAATAAACTAGCAATTCGGTTTTCAGATACACGAACATGTTCAAATCTATTGAGTTCGAATAATAAGAAATTAATCTTCTTCTGAGCACACAAAATGAACTAGCAGTTTTCAAATACAATAATTTCTTCAGGACTTTTGAGTTCGAATATTAAGAAATTAATCTTTTTCTCAGCACAAACATGAGTAACAATTCGAATTCAAACAACACGAACAAGTTCAAATTAGTATAATAACACAGTCAGACTCTGGTAGGATAGTTTATTTCCGTGAGCTTCAGCTTACAAAGCCAACTGAAGCTCAGCGCGGGCAGCCAGTGGTTTTATACATGCTAGTTCGTACCTCGCGCATGAGCAAAACACCAATACTGGAAGTGTACAAGTATATCTGTGTAAAAGAAAACATTTACTGCTAAAAGTGGATATTTTTCTGCAAACAGCTATAAAAAGCTTTTATTTTTTAAAAGAATATCTTCAATCAATTTTTACATTTACATTTTACATTTTTACAGGAAATTTCAAGAGAAAAAGAATCCTGAGAATAACTTATTTTTAAATTGTTATTTTAATCGGTTATTTTAACGACTATCTACAACTGCTATTTTTATAACAGTTTGAAATAAGGGTTATAATAACAGTTGTTTGTAAAAGATTAAGGAAAAATCAAGATTTTGATTGAAAAAGAGTATACGACTTAAAATATATATTTAGAAAACAGAATGTTATTCCATTTACTTGTTTTCCCCCATCCACACTCTACAACATTAATGTTAACAGCATTATATTAAAACTCTGATTCAAATGAGGGCAGTTGCAGGGTATCCTCCGAATATTCCAACAATTTTTTTTAGTTTCACGAAAGTAAACAAGATTTTGTCGCCTTTTTGTGTTTTAAATAAAGCGTGAAACAATTAGTGTTTAATAAAATTATTTTTCATCTTCTCTAGATTTATGTCTTTTAAAAAATAAACTTTGCCCTTTGTAAACATGCAGAAAAGTTACAACCTGTAATTAAGGAAACATTATGTTTTCGATGCAAAAAGGACTGAAAGGGGTTAAAAATATGTTAATATGACACAGAATGTTTGTTTTTATTTGTTTCTCCGCCATTCAGGCTCTACAACATTGATTTAAATATTATTATATTTTAAAAAATATTTTTCAAATCAGGTCAGTTGTAGGATTTCCTCCAAATATCCTGATTGAATTTTTTAAATTTCAAGAAAGTATTCAATATTTTCAGTGCTTTAATGTATTTTAAATGAAGAGGAAAATGATAAAGTGTTCAATAGATTTTTTCTTCTTCTCTGAATCTGAATCTGAATTAAATCGTTGAAATATGAGAAACTAGACTTATTACCTTCTGACTTCTTTTATAGTAATAACAACTGTATCCCTTCAGGGATTCTGCCGGCATTTTAACTTTAGAGAGGGTCTGGATCTCTCAAGACTTAAAGATCAAAATTTTGCACTACTGGTTGATTCACGTCAGTGCGGCCATTATTATTTTACTTTTGATCCGCTGCTTACCATAGTTTAAAGATGCCTAAAGACCACAAAGAATTAAAATAAATAATATGAAGACAAATGATTTTCAACATTATGTTATGTCAATATTTCTAAATTCCTATTCAACTGCGTACTGCCCTAAGCTATCTCGGCCTGCGTTTGAGATGTTTGAAGTAAAAATGTGTGCTTAAAATATTAACTTTGTATTTCTCATAATAGTCGATGTAAAGTAAAAATATTTTCTGTGCACTCTAAAATATTTCCTTCATCAAAGCAAATAATTAGATAAAAACTGTTGAATAAATATATGTATAGTAATTAGGAAAGCAGACATTTAGTAACCAAAATATTTCGCCGCCGCAAATCATTCAAATGTGTACAAGAAGCGTACTTATATGAATTCGCCATTTCTGTTATCCTTAGTGTATCCCGGGTTTTGTTCGCGGTGCGATCTCAAATAGTGTCCGTATGGATCAAGATTATGATGCATTGTCTTAAGATTGAAGAGAAGGTAGTGAGATACTGATACTCTGTACTAGTGTCCTTTTATACAGAAGTTTTGGAAGTTGTTATTGTCAACAAGCATACGTCATGCACTTTTACTTTTATAAATATCGAAAACAGGAACTGTTCTTATTTTTACAATTCTGGTATTGAGTTTCTATACTTGAGCCTTAATGAGGAAAGCAATTGGCATTCGATATTATATATCTGGAATTGAATATTTACACCTAGCACTTAATGTGCATATTAATTGATTAACACATGACAAATATTAAATTTTGATTTTAGCTTATAGATTACAATTTTGAATAGCGAATTGACATTAATATAAACAATTACATTGAAAAGTTAGAGTTCTGGGAATTCCACCCAAATTTGTACTTTCAGAACGCTTTAAGGCATCTTTTACAACTAGGCTTGACAATCAATTTGATTAGCAAAGTGTCCTTCGTCATTGTTCGGCAGCTTCAGAAGGTAAAGATGATCGAGCACAGGACTGTAACTGAGAAATATGTGGACCTACACATCCCTATTCATATAAAAGTATATTTAATTCCGCAAACAAAACAAATGCCTAAGTTAAACTGAATGTTTCCCTTATTAAACATTATCTTTAAGCAACGAAAGACAATGCTAAATCATCATCAATTCACTTAGGTCTATAAGTTTCAGCTCAAAACCTGCCTTTAGACAGAACACCCATCATCATTCTTAATCTAGCAAGCATCAGCATGTTATTTAGCAAAAGTAAAATATTCGCTTGGCATTCATGACACACAACCATTAATTCTACTCACTGTCAGTACACAAAATTCATTAATGTATAGAAAAATAAAAGCTGATTTTCTTCATGAATTCTGGCGTTGCCTTTCTATTTAACTTCTCAAACTAAACAGTCCTGGGGTCGATTCCCGACATCGACAACAAATGTTACCAAAAAGGTTGTCTATAAAAAAAATACATGTTATATTATCACGGGCTATCAACTAATCACAAATTCCATTAAAGCGTGCTTTCTAACATCCTCTCCCCTAGCCTATTCGAAGTTCCGTCCTATGCACCATAAAAAATTCAATCAGAAATATTAGCATAATCAGTGCGTCAAATTTCCCATTAAAGTTTCGAATTCAACAGGATTATGTCAAGAAGAGATTCAATTACAATTATTTTTTACTATGAACAAAAAGGTACAAAATCAAAATAAAAGGAACGGTCCCAAATTCAAATCCTTGCTCACGTATACAAGTTTCTAATTCCGGATTTTAACTATAATGTGATGCAGAGGCCAAAGTCACAGGTTGTTATCCTACAATATTAACTTCAAGATAATACTATCTAATAAAAATATAGGTTGAACTTCAAGTTGTAGAGAAAGTCGAGACAAAATTTAGAGCACACTCGTTCAAAGAGTTTTCAAAGAGAAAATCACTTAAAGAGTAAAGAGTTGCATATATTTATATTATTAATATAAAACTTCTGGAATTTTCCATGGTGAGGTTCAACAAACTAAATATTCAAAATGATCTCGAACAATCTGAACGTTTCAAGAAAACGAATTCAATTTGTTTAATTTTTTTAAACATTCCCCTTGAGCACCAATGTGCAAAACAAAATTATCTCCTACCCCTCTACTTTGCTTCTAAAATGTTTACCTCTGTAATAAACCTTATCTTTTCAATTCATACTTATTACAATCTTATGGTGCAGAAGTAATAAATAACATACTTTGAAAGAAAAAGACAGATTCAGGGTTTAGCAAACAAAATTCCGAAATATTTTAAATTGTTAGGTTCAACTACAATAAAAAGGCAGTTCTCCTCAGAATTTAAGCATTGACATCTTCTCGAGTTCTGCATCTAAAGAAGAAAAATCCCGTTTTCACGAAAAGGGAAAACGAATCATAGCAAACATCCTTTTGCTATCCATTATAGGGACATGCACAGCAATATAATCTCTTATTCTTAAACTCAACTTTTTATAGCTTTCTGACTCTCCTTACCTACACAAGTCGCTTTTCTCTCATTTCTCATAACCAGTTGTTTGCAATAAACAATCAAGGCCCTAGTCACAATGAGCGTATTACCTGATATTTTGCAAACAACATAGCTAAAACCTCACCGCGGCTCTTTACTTTAGAGGTCATCCGAAAAAGGAATTCAATACAAAGAAAACCACATTTCTTTTTCTACCTTCAAGTATCATAAAACCAGATGTCGCTTCAGAGTCCAAAGCTTGGAGCAGCATACACAAGTCCAAAACAGAAACTCGAGAAACTCACCGAAGCTTGGGTTTGCGATGGCTTTTTTTCTATTCCCTAGTAAAGAAAGCGCAAAAGTACTAGCCAATTGCACTTTCTTTTGGTTCCAAAATATTATAGAATCTTGTTTTCAAATACACGATATTCATTCGATAGTCGTATTTCAATTCAACACAACCAAGGCGTGGGTTAAGACCTTACAATACAGTGAGAAATATAGTATGTTTATTCCAAAGTAGCACATTATAGAGGAAACATCTACGTTCAAGTCAAGTGAAGAATTTCTCAATATCAATAATGTCACATACACAATAAAAAATTAATACATTCAAAAATTCTCATTTTCTCAGTTATCATTGGCCCCAAAGAAAGAGATCATATTTTTGTGAAGTTCTCAAACTATGTTCTTAAAACGTTCAAGCCACTAAGTCAAGATACACTGTAAAAAAATCAAATTTAAGCTATCGAGTTCTACGGTTTTGCGGGCGCTTGACGCAGGGTTTCGCGAACTGTGCGGGGCGGCCAACGGCGCGTAGCGAGTGGCAATAGTACAACAACATGGCGGCTGCGGAACGGCGGATTAAGCTAAATATATCAAATTTAATTATCTTTCGTTCTATTATACATACTGTCTTCTAAATTCTAGGGTACCTGCGTAACACCTATAACAATACTACCAATTTACAAAAAACATAATCAAGGCCATATAATAACAATAAAACAAAAATGCATAGTATTTTACACAAATTCTACTCCGCCCTTCTATTATTAATAATTCACTATCAAAGTAACTATTCCCCAAACGGAATCGTAAGCTCTAAGGCGAAGATGATGAGTAAACCATTGAACTAGGCAATAAGGAAAACAAGCATACATTATACATCAAGCTACTCTTATCATAACAATGATACATTACGTCCTTCTCAATGGTACCTATTTATTCTCTGAGCACGTTCAAATCGTAGCATACATCATAATCACTCTGCGTAAATACTGATTACACTTTACAACTTCTTATCCTATAAACTCCTAACTAGCCATTCTAACAAGTATGCACACTAAAAGAGCTTTCCGAATTCATCTTTTACAAATAAGGCTAAACCGGCCTTATTCTTTGAAACGTTAACAATATTCATTCTTGACTAAACGGTGATTTATCTCATTCTTTCATGCAATGCGATCGTGAAAATGTCTATGTAATGAGAAAATAGCAGCTGAATAGTTAAGGCGAGTAACTTTTAATCCCAAGGTTCAAGGTTTATATCCAATTTCAGACAATTGTCAAAATTACAGTTGTACGAAATACAATAAGGTGAATGAAGAAATGGTGTAATGAAAATTACGCTTTCTCTGAACCTTCTGAAAAAAAATACGTAATTCGGTTACACTGTTTTTTTTTGTTTTTGTTTTTTCACTATTACAACCATAGTCATAACAAGAACAAACCAACCTGGCTCCAAGCTCGACACAGCCATGAAGTAAACTTAGCATGACAAGTTGAGTGCTTGAATTTCTCTTGAAACTTGATTGTCATTCTTGTTCTGCTAAGGCTATTTCCACCTGGATTTTGGAAACTAGACTGTGTAATTCAACCTTCTTAAAGCCTTTCTGACTCGATTTTCTAATCTTGCACCAAACTGGCACACTTGTGAAGTAAAGCTTGATTAAGTTTCTAATCAGGTTAAAATTGTTATGTGGGCCGCAGAGAATTTTGAACATATAACCGTAACTTTGAAATTAAAGTCTATAACAAGTGTACCTATTAACGGCGTAAAATGATTGTAGTGCATACTAAGTATAGAGTTTAGTTATGATACTTGCAAATCAATTGAGTACATGAAATATTTCACTTTTAATTATTTAAAATTCGAAATTAAAGCGAGATCATTTCCCATTCTTTGTTACGTTTATTGAAAATGAAACCAATTGTCGTGGAAACATTATTATTTAATGTGAATCAATGTGACCTTTAAAATAATTACTTGAAGTGAATGTTAGTCACTAATTTCATGCATTGCCAATAACCTGAAGAATATTGGCTAGGACTTTCATACCTGTACATATTCAAAGCTTAGTTCGTTGATGAATAGTATGTGACTATAGTTCTAAACTAGTACTTTAATAAATAAATTACCTAATTAATCCAACCTGTACTTTCCGTATATAGTTATATTTCACGGAGATCAAACATTTCCATCGTTTAGAAACAACAGAAAGACAAGCGAAATAAAAGTTTGGAAACCAAAGAAACGAGATTATTGTAGACTGTTCTTTTTCTCAATCTATGAATCGAAACGGGTGATCCTCTGGGATTTAAGAAACTCGGAAGAATCAATCTCAAAGTCTTGGCTACGCCTTCTTCGCTGGGGATCAGGAACATCGTTCGAGGTAGCAGAAGCTATAAACTACAGCTCCAAGGTCTCTGACTTTTCTCTCTTTCGTTGGCCCACTGATCCTTTCCTTTCTTGTTTCTCCACATGCATAAATTTACTGCAAAAGTTCTTTAATATTTACACACTTGTATTTATATTTAAGGGATTTTCTCTAGGTGATCACTTTTAGCCTTCATCTGCAAAAGCTGGGAAGCCTTATATCACCGCTGTGTACGTGGAACTACTACAGCTACGAAGGTTGTTGACGTGTCCTTTAAAAGGTCTCTCGGCGAAACTTTTCCAATGACATATAAATCGTCCAAATCAGATGCTGGTTGAAAAGCCAGGCGGTACCATATGTACACAGTCTCCCGTTTCACTTGTTTTAACTAGTTGGTTCAACGAATAAAAGGGTGATTGATTACTTAAGTATGTTTTTTCAGCATCACGAAGAAGCAAAATACAACTTAAGTCAATGACACATCTTCAATTAATATTATTCTGATTGTACAATTGAAACCATAAAAAATTACCAGTCTTTCTACTTAGAACAAATGAGTTCTGTAGTGTGTCTTCCCATTGTCTGAAAGTAGAACTAGGTACAATATTCTTTGTTCTAAATACTTTAAAGACATTAAAGGGGAATATGAAGAAATATGACAAAAATATGAAGAAAACTTATATTAGAGTTTGATTAGAAGTTTTTCTGAATTTACATAATTGTATTGAGAATGCAAACTCTAAGAAAATGATATATGATTACCACTAAACTTTTAAAATTTTGGTGACTTGGGTCATTGAAATTATTAGAAAAGGTCACAGAGCAATGTGGGCTACAATGCCACTCTTATCATTACAATTTTGTTTTCGCATTTGTGACTTGGGACAATATGGCAAACATACACTTTACAAAATGTATCGTAGAGAATATCTTAACTAAAGTTTCCTTATTCGCTAGAGAATTTGAACGAAAAATTAGATTTTCTAGGAAAATAAAGAACAGAAGTACAGTAATATTTTGGATTTGCTGCCATGTAGGCTCTCCAGAAATAAAACATTTAATTATGAATATACCTTACGAGGATCGATCCGTTCGTCTAGTGGTTAGCTTTGCTGACTACAGATTGAGGGATCCCGAATTCGATTACCGGCGATGCCAAGGATTTTTTCCCAAGGCATGTGAGTCTGGAACGGTGCTCACCCAGCATCGTGATGCAATTGGGGAGCTGCTATGAATAAAATATTGTGGTGATCACAGTGAGAGTTTCGGCTCTCCTCTCCCAACCCGTTTCGTCAGCGTGTGAGCAGTAGATCAACTCCTCCCTCCGGAGGGAGGCCTCATCCAGTAGTGGATCGAAGATGGCTGTGATTTATTTATTTATTATACCCTATGTGCAAAATATAAGTGAGCCGACATAATTCGAACCGACGTCGACATAAGACGTCGTCCCAATGACCGATTGTTGAATAAAAAACAGATTTTATGCCGAACAGGGCGGACCGACGTCGAGTCGCTAGATCTCCACCTTCCAAACACAAGATTCCTAACCAAAACAGCATCTTTTTCAGTTGGTAGAAATAGAGAATTGGCCCTGTTGACGGATGGTTATTCAATACCGGTACATATAATTACTTGTACTTTGTTCAATGCCTTCGTCAAGATATTTTAATTGCTTTATAAAATTTCCAGTAGTCTACAGCAGGATTCAAAACTAGAAGCTTCCAGTTTGTTTGTTGCCCATCACTCTAACCACTACTCTATTCATGCGTGTCATGAATGACATATTCTTAAATTCCTTTATGTTACGAAGACTGTTTCTGAAGTGAAGGCATATAGGGTTGAATTCCATACTGATATGATTGATTGGATCTTGAGCAGATTTTCGTACATGAAAAATGTTCTGCGGATATTTTAAATCTATAGAGGAGGTAAAAGAGAAGAGATGATGGAATATCCTAGAAAATTACGCAGTTTGTATAAAATCGCTAAAACCTTCCTATCTTATCCAAAGTTTGTAACACTGAGCTGTGTGTTCCTTATCATCACTAGAGGATGCCAAATAGCAAATAGCAGGACATAGTTTTATTTAAAGAATAAACGTTATACCCAGTTGGTAACACTGTCAACCCGGTGACATCCTGTTACTAGATACACTGCCGGTGACATTGTGATACTCCTGGAATCTACCATGTTGTTAGAAACGAATTTCCGCAAACGAAATTTTCATTCAATGCATAGTTTCTGATTTAGTGAAAATTAGTCGTTTTCTTCACATTGTTAGGTGTAGAATTTGTATTCTATGAAAGGCCTTCTCATATCTCTGGCTCAGGCCTGTTAGGAGTCGACTTTGGGCTCCAAGTTGGAAATCCTCAAAACGAAGCGGAATTTCACACATGTTCATAGGAACATTTTTACTCGATTTGATCTCAACAGTTATCTCGTAGATTTCGACCGTCTATTTTCGGGACACCCTGGATAATTTTGAGTTTTATATTAAAACAAGTGAGGCTAAGCTCAGTCAGGGGTTTGTGCATCCGCCAGGCTTCAACAGCGAGCATCCTTTTTGGATGATCAAGGTTCCGTTCGAAAAATTGCTACCAGACCTTTCCAACGATTCCTAACCGCGTGTTAGCCTTTATAGTTCCTAAACTTAAAATTAACCCTATCTCTGGCATCGCCTAAGCAACCCGAATGAACGATTCGGGTTTGAATTCATCGTGAGATAGCCTTTCCAATAACACCTCCACCACTTTCCTAGCCTTACCGATTCCAAAGTTGAAAATTATCCTAGGAACTCGGGAACTGCCGCTGCGATCTGAATTAGTGATACGAGTTTGAACTCGTCTTACCAAGACCATTCCAACGACACTTCATCCACCATCCTGGCCCAAGTAGTTCCAAAGATATAAATTGCCCCTTATCTTCGGCACCGCCCCTGCGATCTGGATGAGTGATATGGTTTTGAACACGTCCTTTCGAGACCTTTCTAATGACACCTCACTTTCCTAGCCGCAGTAAAGCTCCAAAGTTGAAAATCAAGCCCCTCAAAAATCGGGAACCGCCCCTACTATCTGGATTAATGATATGGGTTTGAACTCGTCTTGCCAAAATCTTCCCAACAACACCTCAACCACTTTCCTGGCCCCAGTACTTCCACAGATATAAATTGCTCCCTGGCATCGCTTCTTTAACGTTTATCATCTATACGAGTTTGAGGTAGTCCCATAGACACATCTCCAACGATACCTGAACCACCTTCATAATCCTAGTTACTGAGTTGAAAGTTGTCGACAGATAGACGGATAAATGACTTAGCGAGCGCATAAGTCTCACAGCACTTGCTCCTGAAGCCTAAAGGTATCTAGGTCCATTTTTATGAAGTTCAAAGTAATTTTAATTCAGTAACGTAATTTTAAATATGTTTTTAATGTCCTCAAGTTTAGGAATTAGATTCTTTCAAGAAAGTATCTTCTGGGAGACGCATGTTGATGATTAATTTCTTCTATATTTGTGATATATTGTCTATAGAGTACTCTGTTATTTCTATATTATAGATTCCCTATGCCAAATTTGCTACAGTAATCTTTCTCCATTAATTTCCAACTTCATAATAACCTTCAAATCGGCAACAGGAATATTTGAGAACAAATTTAATACAATTTCAACATCTCGAAACATGAGAGCTGTCATTAAGTTATTATTATTATTTTTTTATTGGGTTCTATTAAATGGAAACCTCTGAAATCATAATTTGTTATATTGATGTTTTATCCTATAATAATGCACTACAAAAATCAAAACACCTTTTTCTTTTCTTGATTTCTTTCGATATGTTTGACATATTTGCAGATTACAGTAAGTATTGGTCTTATAAGATAAAACACATTTTTAAACCTCCTTTAATTTAGTAACATTAAGAAACAGCAATTTGATATTTTCGGGTTTGTAAATCGAGTATCTCAAGAAATTATGCACATAAAAACTTCTAGGGATGAAGGAGCTTCAAACAATAAGGTAAAAGGTCAGTCACCGAGATGCAAGTTTTTCCACCTTTCGGAATTACAGGCTGTCAAAAATGTGGGAGATTCACTTTTCCAACACCACTAATAATAGTCAAAGACTGCAAACTTAGTCTATCCAAAAATGCATATTCCCAAATTGTGCGAGGGATGCGCAATAGATTTCTAAAAGGTAGTCGGTGATTCGTGGAAATTTTCTGAACTAATGGTACGTATGTCGAAATGAGAATGAATGAAACGAACTTCCATGGGAGTAAAGATGGTGTTCGTTATCACCGCAATTCAGCCGCTCGATGATGTTTAATCTGTTCGATAACAAATTAACAAAATATTCCATAAATTTATGAAATGTGGACGTTGTGTGCTTGGGTTGTCTGGGAGTTCTCCGCTTCCCCCAATTTTTTCATTCCACCAATCAATCCATCATCCAGCCAGCCGGAGCCAATTTTGCCAATTAGACTTCAAGTTTCAATTCAACTAATTCTAGGCAACCAGGCTTTGTTTTTAATCATTCGGCATATAGAGCATTTTCTAGATATGGACTTCCTGTAAACGAATTACTCTTTCCTGCGGAAAGCCATACCATTTATGGTCATTTTGACTTATCTTCAAAAAAATGTCGGGAAATTTCTTACTTACTTCGGGGAATCCCTTGCATACCTACTTGACAATTCTGGAATATATTTTTTGGATAGAGTAGGTTGAGCATTTCATGATAGCATGCCGCATCCGCTCTACTGTTCATGGTATTGGAAATATTGTATAATGATCTAATGTCGATTATCCAACGCTCTCGGCAGCCTTCAGTTCCGAAACGCAGCAGAATTACCAACTGGGCGACTAGGAGTTTTTACTTGATTTTAAATACTAACATCACCTGACGTTTGTAGGAATTTGGAGACCTTATACATAATTAATAAAATAACCCAAGAATGGGAGAATGTCTTTGCGCTAGTAGGCCTGGTTTATTGTTTGACATGTCTAGGAGAAAAAAGCGACTATGTGCATTTCGTTAGTAAGTTACAATACGTTTACTTAATAGATTCTTGATAGTGAAGCCACGGAAACTTGTGGACACATTTTGTGAGGTGGAACAATGATGAAAGTTCAACCAAAGCAATATTGTTGAAGTGATAGATTAAAGTAGAAATACTGTAACATGGTTGCCGTGATGTCATCCAAGATGGCACCTTGATATTCCCATCACGTTATGATTGGTCATTGACCTTTGACGTCACTGTGGTGTTGCCAGATGTGTTGATTCATGGGAGATTGCCACGTTGTAATATAATGGTAGGTAAACTATTGCAAAACAAGGTGGCGGTGGTGGTAGGTTACCGTGGCTCATTTGAGTAAACGGTCTTTGAGAGGATTGTGGAAAATTTTAGACCATTGGGAAGACCGAGACGTGAAAAGAGATCGTTGCGAAGACCGAGGTAGAAGAGAACGAAATGTGAGATCGTTGGGAAGACCGAGCGGTAGAAAGCTGAAGAGATAGACAGCGTTGGGAAGACCGAGCAAGAAGAAAACTAAATTTTAGACCGTTGGGAAGACCGAGAGGTGGAAAGTTGGAAGGAAAGAGATGTTGAGAAGACCAAGCCGTGCAAAGAGAACATTGGGAAGGCCAAGTTGTGAAAGAGAGTGTTGGGAAAGCCGAGCTAAAAGAAAACGAAATTTGAGACCATTGGAAAGACCTAGAGGTGAAAATCTTGAGAGAAAGACACAGGTGGAAAGTTGGATTGAAAAATAGACTTGGGAAGACCGAGACGTGAAAAGAGACCGTTGAGAAGACAGAATTGAGGCCTTTGGAAAGACCGGGAGGCGGAAAGAGACGTTGGGAAGACAGAGACCCCGGTCGGAAAGAAATATATAGAAACAGAGCAAGTTACTTAGGAAAAAAGAAAGTTACATATTATTAATGCGATGCAAGACATCTTTCCTGCATGATTTCAATCCAAAGACTAAGTTTACGACTGATATACTAATCTGCTAAACTAAACGGAGATAATATGAATACAAGCAAGGACTTCTCACGTGGTCCCTACGGGGATGACACGGATGCAAGCAAGGACCGCTCACTTGGTTGTTGCGGGTACATGTTTCCTGGTTGATTTCAAACTAAAGACTGTGTTCACGAGAGTTGTATGTCACTCTTGTCCCCCCCCCCCCCCGTCGTGATATAACTTTCCTTTGAGTCTCATACATAGAATGAGGAAACATTTCTTTTTATTTCTAGATTATGTAGCTTGGCTGCCTATATCATTCTCTCGCATGGAATTCTGAAAAAAAAAAAAACGTTTTGACATCAGAGGTTGCTTCTTGTTTGTATGACAAGAATAAGTTTCCAAAACAGTTGAACCATGAAAATAGCTGGTTATAATTGTGCAATATAAGATGTGCTTGTTAGGACTTGAAGCCTGACGTCAGGGGTGATTGTGGCTGGCTAGCTTTTAATGACGCGTGGAATTCTGAAAAAAATAGGTCTTAACACGCTGGGTTTCCTTATTATGTGACTATGTCTCGTGGCTGTAATTTCCCCTCACGTGATAGGACTTTCCTAAGAACCAAATTGTTGTTGATGTTGATACCTAATCTGAGAAACTAAAGAAAGAAAATTGTCGATCAGCTGGCTGGAACATTCGCATGACTTTGGAAATATAATAATGCATAATTACACTCGAACATAACACTTTCCTAATATCAAATTCTTGTTTGCTTGGTTACTTCATTCCAATGACGCGTCGAATCAAGGGAAAATGTGTGTCTTGACGTCAGAGCTCATTGATGGGAATGGAAGTTCATAGAAGCATGAATTCCCAAAACACCTGGACCATGAAAATAGCAGGGTTGGAATGTTTAAAACAAATTGTTTTAAACGTGTTTTAAACAGAGACGATTGTTTTAAACATTTTATTTAAAACATTTCGAACATTTGTTTTAAACGATGTTTTTGAGTCGTGTTTAAAACAAGTTAATTTTAGTTTTCTTCTTTGAAAGAATCATGTTATTTTTAAGAGTGCGAAAGAGTATGTTTTTACCAGTAAAACGTATGTAATTTGTCCCGAGCGAGAGATAGTTTCCCAAATAATCAGTATTATGGCGCCGCAAGTGTACAGATGGACACATAAAATGCGTTGTTTCGATTGATTCTTTATCGGTTGACTGCTCGAAACAGGAAATATTAATTCGCTATCAATAACATGAAACAAGATGTTCATATTTCAATTCTTTCTTTCTTATTTATTGTGAGAAACTATCAGGGAAACAAAAACTTCATGGCCATGTATTTGTTTTATGATTACATTGCTCTACTTCTTTTCTTATGTTTATGACGAAAGGGAGAGTAGTTAGTAATAGTGTGGATTTGATAATCATTTCTTATTCGGTGCTTGGAGTTTATGTAGGCTGGTATAACTCCTTAGGTACTCTTAGTAGTAAATACTCAGTCTCCTATCGAATTGAGTACCAAAGTATCCTTGGTAGTCCTGGGCACTTTGGGCGGTAAAGGCAGTCGAGGGTGGGACTGACCACCCGATCTCATTTCGTGTCGTTGGTCGAGAATATGGAAATCGCTACCTCCACATACCCCATGCACCGTTCACTGCGCGTGCGCCTTGTACACGATATACCTTTAGCTCTTTTACCTTTCACATAATAAAAAGCTTTGTCATGGAATTTTAATAAATTGCAAATTTCATCAAAACTGATAAACTAGACGTACAATTTCTAGTAAATGCTTATGAATAGAGCGGAACTTTGATTGAAACGTTATAGAAGCTACTGCAGATGGAATACCTATCATAACCCCTACCAATTTTCTATTTTTAAGAAAATGTTTTAAACGTTTTTAACGCTGTCTTTTGCAGTCTATATAATCGTTTCTTTAAATCAAAAAACATTAAAACACGTTTTAAACACTTTTTTTTTTAAATAAACGATTTTTTCCAAACCTGGAAAATGGGTAGTTGTAATTGTGGGATACTTGAAATTTGGATTTCTTCGAATACTTGAAGTGTGGATACAGAACTTGAAATTTGACGTATGTGGCCATTGTGTGGGAATCGCTGTTTGTGGCTCAAGCGATATTTGTATCACAGGTATATGTAATTCTGCTCGAGCATAACACTTTCTCAATATAAAATTGTTTTTTCTTGCCTACCTCATCCCAAATTTAAAAAAATCCCTTTCGGTAGGCCTACAGGCTGAGGTAGATTTCGAAGTTTCGCTGGGAGCTGGGGCTCGCCCCCCAAATTCAGTGCTTTTGAGCGCCTCCTTTATCTTAACCAAAATCTCCGTGCAGCACTACACCACCACGGAGTAAATCTTCACCCTCCCACGGTTGGCTGCGCCCCCAAAGGGAAGATTTGCCCCATTTATTGTAACCTACTCTTGGTCATACACCTTCATTGAAAATTTCGTTTCTCTGCCTTCAATGATTTGGAAATTGGATTTTTGGGGCGGCCATTTTGGATCCAAGTTGACGACTTTTTGAAAGTTTTCTCATTTTGTCGTGAAATACTTGTGATAGTACAACTTCAAGTAAAATTTTATTTATCCAGCTCAAACGGTGTGCAAAATGGGATTTTGGGCGGTCATTTTGGATCCAAGATGGCGACTTTCCCCAAATGTTGAGATATTTCCCTAAGCTACTCGTCATAATGCACCTTTATGCCAAATCTCGTATCTCTAGCTCAAACGGTGTGGAAAATGGATTTTTAGGTCCGCCATTTTGGATCCAATATGGCGTCTTTGAACTCATTAGATAACATTTTTGTAATCAAAACGTGATGTTGTACCTTTATGCCAAATTTGATTTCAATAGCCCCAGCGGTTTAGGCTGTGTATTCTATACAACAATGGGTTCGGCGGCCATTTTGCTTCCAAGATGGCGACCGATTTTGCTCATTAACGAACTTAACCGAGCTATTAAGCCTAGAAACAACATACAAAAATTTGGTTCAAATATCTTCAAAATTATGGCCGCTAGCGTGTTAATATATATATATATTAAACAAACAAAACTGCTGGCAGAATCACCAAAAGGACAGAAAATTGTCTGCGGAGAGGACAATCATGACGTGCGAACACTACGTAATTATTAGCGTCTGTTAGGCGTTTGCGGAACGATATAAAGAGCTTTCATATTGCATTCGTCACTAGTTGGCTCCGTGGCGTAATTAATAAGGCATTGGCTTAGGAATTTAGGGGTTCAATACTATAAAAATAGTTCACCTTAAGATTTTTCAAAATAGAGTATTACCTTTATATATTGAACGGGTTATTTTGAATGGTTATTGTTTAATGCCTTTATTTTCATTTAAGGTCTTATATAATCTATTATTTTCTGTTTACTTTAATTCTATAGTCTAATTTAGATTTAATAAACAAATAGTAAAACTTTGGGTAAGGCATTCAATGTGATTCAGTGATCTCGGTGAAGCTACTTGTTCAACTAAAGTTTTTTTTTAAGCAATACCGTTTTCCTTTCATCTTTTGAAAAAAAAAAAGCTCCGCTTTTGCGATTAAACTTCTTTCTCCTTTTAGGTGAATAAAACAATACCCAGGTTAAACATTTCATCTATTCACAAACATAGGTTGGAAAAAAGTCAGGTTAGGTATTTTTTTCTTCTTAATGCGCATAGAAGAATTATACCCATTCTGAAATCTGTATATAAGACCCATGTCTCTTCATACAGACCCATTTCTCTTTTATCTATTTTGTCTGTGGTGTGTGAAAGAATCATCGAAGATATACTTTATAATTTTGTCTCACCCTATCTAGACTCTGCTCAACATGGCTTTCTTCCTGGTAGTTCCACTCTTACCAATCTGTCCTTGTTACTCTCTTATGCTACCCAATCCCTGTCCAATAACACACAACTTGATGTTATCTATCTAGATCTTAGTAAGGCTTTCGATAGAATTGATTGTAATATCTTCTTTATAAATTTACTCACCGATTCAATATCCATGGTAACTTTCTTTCATTATTGCGAGACTATCTCACTGGCCGCGAACAACATGTTGTTCTTTCTGGATCTTCTTCTAATTTTGTTCCCGTTCTCTCTGCTGTACCTCAAAGTAGTGTTTTGGGTCCCTCCTTTTTCTTCTATATATGGACGATCTCCCATCTTATCTCTCGTCATCTAAAACCAAAATTCTTCTCTTTGCTGACGACTGTAAATTATTTCGAGAAATCAGATCATTACAGGATGTTACTGATCTCCAAAAGTCCATCTCTCATCTCTTGGACTGGTGTGATGCGTGGAACTTGAAAATAAATCCTTCAAAATCTTCTTTTTTTTTTTACTATTTCTTTAAAGAGGAATCAAATCCCATGTGCCTATATCATTGAAGATAATCCTATTGCTAAAGTTCCTTCTCAAAAGGGCCTTGGAGTGGTATTTGACGAAAAACTTCTGTTTGCTGATCACGTGACTTCTATAACTAACAGTTCTACGCGCTTACTTGGCATTATCTATAGATTTACAGAAATTAAGGACCTTCATTCATTGAGTATGTTCTACAAAACCTTCATCTCCCCTAAAATTGAATATTGCTCCCCAATTTGGAACATGGCTAGTATTTCTAATCTATCTCATATTGATTCTGTTCTGAACTTTTTTCTTGCTATAGTCAAAAGAAGAATATTATCAGTACGTAGCTTAAGCAAACCAGAGGTATTATCCGTTCTTGGTCTCCACATACCCTCTTCTCGTCGCAAGCTGGCAGATTTGATGTACTTATACAAGATACTTAACGGGAATCTTAGAACTGGAGAGTTGATATCTGAATTTTACTTCCGTGTTCCCTTGCGAATAACCAAAAATAATAACCTCCCATTGTACCACGCCTAGGCTAAGTATACTGCAGCGCTCCTTATTCCACTGACTAGTAATGATGTACAATAATCTTGATTCAAATATTGATATTTTCGGATCTGAAAACACTTTCCATCGAACGCTAAATACCAATATCTGAGCTATTTCTTTTGTGTATTATAATCGTCATGTTATTGATATCAATTGCTGTGTTATGTGTTGTTTAAAATTTAATTTCATGTTATTTAGTTTGTAGTAATGTTATTTTGTTTCTGTCTAAAATAACAACTCTAGCTGTATCTGAAACTTAACAAGAAAGAAAGAAAGACAAGATTTTTTGTTTCAATCTGCCACAACATATTAAATTGTCAATATATTATTGTTATGGAATGATTCACTTCAGGATTCTTTACGCTAGTGAGCATATTGTGACGTCTCCGCAAACACTAGTAAGAGTAGAGGGACAAGTCAGGTCAGAGTCCAAAGATTCTGTCAGAACCCACCAAATGATAGTTCTCATGCATTATTTTTTACAATAAAAATAGATAGAAACCCTAAAATTCTACTAACAGTTTCCCAATTTTAGGTTTATACTCCCCAAACTAAAAATCCTGGCACAATCACTGTACTGCGTCAGATTTATTAATTTTACTTGTTTGAAAACAACCAAGAACTAAATTGCAGCAAACTGATAGAGATGAACACCTATTGCATCTACGAAATACTGCGCCTGAGACGGGCAGAGTCATTTGTCTTGTATCTCTGCCGTCCGCCAAATCTAAAACATTAATATCGAAAAGGCGTACCACAAATGCTCCCAACCGGTTGTGCATAGAGGCAAATATCTTTTTGCATTCCCCTAGATCCATTCCCTTCTTACGTTTAATCAGGCACATCTCTCTAAATTCATCTTGGAAGGGGACCCCGGGCTTTCGATGGAGATCCGCGGTATGTCTGGGCATGGTGCACATATAGTGTTTATGAACTACACCGACAAACCTCTGGAAGTGATTCCTCACATCAAAATAACACGAAAGTTCCTCTGACAAATTTTTGAAATGTGCATAGTTTCGGAGCTACAGGTTAACGAAAGTATGGGGAAATTATAGTTTTATATTTTTATCGCCACGAACAGCTGATGTGGCATAGTATCGTCAAAAACCTGCCCCATTTGAAAATTAATATTTCAAATTTCCGTAATGAACACGCAAGGGATTCCCCAAAGTAAGTAGGGGATTTCGGAATATTTCTGATGAGGTATGTCGAAATAAGCATGAACTAAACGACTTGCAGTGTGAGTAAAGATGACATACGTCATTCATAGCATCCAATTGGGCAATGATATTCAATCTCATTGATAACAAATAAATAAAACGTTCAGTGAAATTATGCAATTCTTACTCCTACATGTTATGCAACCATGCATTTAAAAATTCTTACGATGTATGGAATCTAATTGAGATATGGACTTGGCGCAAACGATCCTGGTGGAAAACCGTCCCATTCATGCTCATTTCAACGCATCCTTACTTCAGAGAATTTCTGGGAATCTCTTAATTCCTTGGGGAAATATCTTACACGCCCATTGCCAAATTTTGAAATATGCATTTTTGGATAGTTTAGATCTAAAGCCTTTAACAGCGCCATGGCGCATAAGCTCTACTGTTCATTGTGATAGAAATATAATATAAATACTGTTCATTTTCCCATGCTTTCGGCAGCCTGTAGCTCCAAAACTACGCGCATTTCCAAAATTTGTCAGAGGAATCTTTGCTTGTTTTGATGTGAGGAATCATCTCCAGAAGATTCTCGGTGTTACTCATAAACACCCTGAATATAATTACGTTTAAAATATTACACTAATTTAGCATGAAACTGAATAACGCTTCCCCCCCCCCCCCCAGCCGTACCCACTGCTTTATACTTTCCTGATTTGTTTTCTATACTGTTTTCCCCTAAACCAATTAGTTCAAGCTCCGATAACTATATACGATCATTTCTAATGTTATAGTCTGAACTCAATTACTTTAGTCCATCACTCTATTGCACACATAACAGGATACAAGTAAATAAGTTAGTCTAAAATGGTATTCTACATTGCTTTTTCAGAGTGGGGAATAAATAACTCTCATTTATATACGTTTTCTTCTAAGCTGCTATTTTAAACTGCTATTGTTAACAGATATTTGCGTGTAGCAATTATTGCTATCATTGTTACGGAATAACAGCAGTTTTTCCCATTCCTAACGAGAAATTTCTATCTTTTGATAGAAGGAAAAAAACTAAATTTATTATTTACTTGTAGCTTTAGAGTTCATTGTTCATAAATGTCTTGTAAATCTAATTTATTTGAAGGTTTATATTGCGTTTTTCATCATTTTTTTATCTGGTCGATTCACACCACTTACACCTGCACTGTCGTTTTTTCCATCAGCTGGAAAAAGGAAATAAATTCACTTTTTTTCTTCTAATTTTACAGGAAGAAATACAATACCTAGAAACTGTCTAAGCAGAACACAAGGATCAGGAGACCGTTCTGAATAGTCCGTAAAAGTATGGTTTCCTTTCAATAAATATTAAAAAATGTTATACAGTTGTTAATTTCCCACAAAATAGGATTTTGGATTTATTTCCTTCTTCCAACTACCGATTCATTTCATATTGATTGCAAAGTTGGAGGGAAACAGAGAGTTGGGAAGGCCAACACAATTGTTGCAAGGATAATGAAATCACGACCACGAGGACTAAGATGGGAGGGGAAAAGACAATTGGAAAAGGATAATATGATGGCGGAATAAAAATAGCCAGAATTAAAACAAAACAAAACAGCAATACGGATTTAACTCATTACAACCCCAGAGTGAAAAAGAAAGACTAATAATTAATGCGGATTGAGTTACTTACAAGCAAAAATGTTCCAGATTATTTCGATATCCCGACTGCCAATACTGTTTTTATCCAGGTGGAGCGTCCTGCTTATACAATGTTTGGGGCGAGCGAATAATGTAATTTTTTCCCTAGCTTAATGTAAAACGAGGGATGAACTTTTACCTAACTTTAGCTACTTTCGTTCTAGGTAAAATAGTCTGCTTTTGGCAATGGCGTACACAGTAATAAAAGGTATGAAGATAGGTAGGTATTGGAGGTATAGTTTGGAATAAGAGTAAATCAGGAACATTCATTCCTGTGTATTACAACCGCCCACCTCGCATCACCAGAAAGGCACTCAAGTCACTTCGTTCGATATTTTATATGTTGCTTTACTGTTTATGATATTTGTAAGTTAAGTATCTATAGAATGAAGAAATTCTTGACATGTGATTGGATGAAATCTTGGAAAGCTAAACTTCTTTATGTCAATGTGATGAATTAAAATTTTGTTTGGTTGTGCTTTAGAGAAATATTTCTTTTCCTGTTCTTAAGTGGTGTCAGACCTGATGTCCTGTGCAGTCTCAATGTTGTCGTTCCAAAGCTTGAAAGCAAACCTAATGAAATGCCTTTCAATTTTCAGGAGAGAATCAGCATTTGTTGCAGAATTATATAGTTGGTGTCCATATGAAATGATAGCTCTGATTATTGATTTGTATAGATGCATTTTGTAGTCTAACGGAAAGATTGTCTTTGCGGAAAATTGATGTGTTTGCAGACCTTCCTTGCGTAACTTGAGAATGTGTTTTTTGAATGTCATCCCTTCATCCAGAGTAACTCCCAAATATTTAATGAATTTGGTTGGTTTAATCGAAGTATTATTTATGGTTAAGTATTTACTTTTTTCCCGAACAGTATTACGTCCTGATTTATAGAAGAGTATAAGTTGAGTCTTGTTCTCATTTAAAGTTAAAAACCAGGTTATACACCATTGGACAAATTCTTCAGTGATTGTTTCCAGATTGCTGATTACATCTTTAGAGGATTTGGCAGTGGACCAATATGCACCATCATCTGCGAATACACCTTATTCTATAAAGTGATCTATCGGAAGTGGAGTTTTATTGACATATATTAAGTAAAGGATGGGAGTTACGGCAGCTCCTTGAAGTACTCCTCTTTTAATGTGGATGACCTTACTGAGGTCTGTAATTATCTTGATTTAGATGGTCCTATCTCGCAAAACGTTAGCTATCCATCTAATATATGTGGTAGATAATTGAAGTCTGTATGATTTCAATAGAAGGCCATCATGCCAGACGGTATCGAAAGCACTAGTCAAATTCATGAATATGGCAAAAACTTTGTATCTTCTGTTTTTTTAATGCACAGTGTATGTCTGAAGTTATCCTAAGTAATTGATCGATGGTAGGAATTCCACTTCTGAATCCTGCTTGATTTGGAGAAAGTTGGTCAGTTTCTTCTAAATATTTAGATAGTCTATGGACTAAGATTGTTTCGCAGATTTTCGAAATTGTGTTTGTTTAAGTTATAGGGTGATAATTATCCGAGTTAAAAGAACTTTTGTTAGGTTTAGGAATTAGTATGGTGAATGCTTCTTTCCAATGAATGAAAAAAAAGTCTTGAGCATTGGATTGTAGAGTGCGGCCAGAATAGAGAGTAAGGATTTAGATTTTAATAGTAATAAGTACGATATACCATCAGGTCCAGAAACAGTATTTTTCTTCTTCTTTAGAACAAGAAGAATTTTATCAGCTGTAATGTCTTGAAGTGAGATATCTAAATTGATTAGATGGTCATCATTTCTGCCTAACAATGTGACATCCTCATTATGTTAAATAATTTGTCAATTAAATTAAAAGTTTGGATTACTTCTGTTCAAATATCATTAACATTGTCGAAAACGTGATCACTATATTTGTTATTATATTTTTGATAAAATATCGAGTAGGATGTCTTTTGATGTGATTTGTTTTTTATCTATTTTATGTGGAAAGGATTTGTGCTGAGATTTCCTATTTCCTCTTCTGTTAATCATCTACCGGGAAGATTGAGTGTTGAGTCTATATGATTCAGAAACGCTGGAAATAATGTTTTTAAGTTTATGTTCTCTGAACTTACCAATTTCAGTTTTGATTTCTTTATGAAGTTTATTTATGTGAGCTATTGAAGATTGTTTGGTTGTCTATTATATCGTCTTGTAAAAGCCCTATGAATTCTTATTAAGATAATAATGTTGACTGGAAGTTGTTCAGTTTCTGGAATGTACTTGCTCCCTTTCATACTGATTCATTGCCAGCCAGTATCAATAAATTGACTATGATTTGATTGGATTTCTCAATAGGTGTAGGTGTTTCAAATGAGAAGTGATGCTGACTGATGAAGTTATTAATTATTGTTTCATATATTTCCCAGTCTGCTTTTTTTCTAATTTTTGTAAGTAGCTGTGAGATTTTTTCTATCAATCTGAACTTTAAATGTTAAGTAAATTTCACTGTTATCAGATGGAAGACTTTTGTTTACGTTAAAATGTGGGAGTTTATTCATCATAGAAGGCGATAGTAGTATTCTGGAGCAGTTTCTATTGCATTGACAGTACGAGTTGGTCCAACCTGAAGATTGATTAATTGAGAATTGAGAAAGTAAATTAAAAGGGCCTTACTATTGTCATCAGACACTCTATCCCCAAGCTCGCTGTATTGACTATTTATGTCAGCCACAATTACTAAATTCTTAATATTTCAAGGTGTTTAAAAATTGAAAAACTCTGTTTTATATCTCTTCTTGGGTGAGAATACAAAGTTGTATTGAATCCCGTATTCCATCTGGCAAATCCATCTCTTGAGAATTGACGGAGTCTTCTACCAGAATGGCCGTGCCCCCTGAAGATAAAAAGTTATTGTGTATTGAACAATACATGTTTGTATTCAAGGCATAAACTCTTGAAAATGAAAACATCAAAGAATTTAGCATATTGAAAATTATTCCATGAAAATTTTCGAAGTTAAAAACAGCTCAATTCTTAACTATAACGCTATTGAATATCTGAGATCACTGTTCTGATAAAGATACTATTTCTTCATCATTCAGTACTTCAGTGTAACATGTCATGGGGGCAAATATTAACTATAATGCTAATGGGTATCTGTAATCAGTATTTCTGATAAAAATACATTAATTTTCTCGACGTTTGATACTTCTTAATGTTTACTACATTAATAAATAATGAATTATATAAAAATGAAGGGATGGTAGGTGTACTAATTAATAAATTTAATATATTTTTTTCATGATTATCAAGCTCAAATTAAAGCATTGTTAAAACAATCCTAGAGATTTCCATAGCAGACTAAATGTATTTACCTACTGAAAAGATAATATGAAATAATTTAAGTCAAAACGATGACATGTGTGTGTACATCCATGTATGTGTTTTTGTGTGTGTTTATATGAGTGTATATCTGTGTATGTACATGTTTTCGTATGTGTGTGTTAAATACATTTTTAGCTTCACTTCATACATAAAAATTAACATTGCAGCCACCGTAGCCTTCAGTTTTCTTAGAGTTATTTTACACGTGTGCGATTAACTTTGTTGGCTTAGCAACCTTTGTTTTGAATCTAATTTAGTTTAATTATGCGTGTGATAAATGTAATAAAATTTGATAGTAAAAAAAATAGACTGCAACTCGTCTATAAAATATTAGGTTATAATGAATTTATTTATGTTAGTTATTTTATAGAATTGATTTTTTTTGTTTAATTTCACACATGTGACTTTCTGATTAGTACATTTATACTCACATGACGACAGCAGATTAAGTTTAATTTGAGTGTATAAGTCATAATTAAAAACAGTTTGCTTTATTTCAGAAATAATGCACAGTAGAAATGTATGAACTTTGTCTAGCTTAACTTTGTAAGTATGATTATTGTAATTATTTCTATTTCTACTTTCTAGTTAAGGTAAACAGAAACATCTTGCAGAAGATCGTGTTAGGGTAGCTTTCATTGGACATTGAGCTCTAGACACTATTTCAGAAGCTTTTACTTCAAAGGAAAAAATTAATCACTTCAAGTACAAAAATATGTCCGCTTATTGTAACTGAGTACAAAGGAACGTTAGTAATAAAAGTACACAATGAAATGGCTTTTTCTTAAATATTTTGAAATTATCTGTTTTGTAGATAAATGCATTTAGTCTGCTAAAGAAATCTCTCGGATTGTTTTAGGAAAACTTTAATTTGAGCTTGATAATCATAAAATATATATCAAAATTATTGATTAGTATAACAAACCATCCAATTATATTTATATGATTAATTCTTTTATGTACGGTAGTAAACATTAAGAAGTATCAAACGTTGAGAAAGTTGATGTATCTTCTTTATCAGAAACACTGATCACAGATATCCATTATCGTTATAGTTAGCATTTGAGCCCTTTTAAGTTACAAATTTTTATGCATTCTCGATATGAAACATTCTTTGATGTAATAACCATTTAAATGTATTAAACGTTGACACGGTTAATGCATCTTTGTCAGAAATACTGATCAGAGACACCCAAAAGCTTTATAGGTAACAATTAAGCCCTTTTAAAATCGAAAATTTTCATATAACATTTTCAATATTTTATGTTCTTTGATGTAGTAAACATTAAGAAGTATCATTCATTGTGAAAGTTGTTTCTTTAACAGAAAAACTGAAAGCAGATTTCCAATAGTATTATAGTTAACAAATGATCTGTATTTAAGTTAAAAAGAATTCATGCAGCATTTTTTATATGTTACATGAAGAAGTATTAAACAATGAAAAAAGTAATATCTTTCAGTGACCTCAGATAATTAAAATAAATATCTATATAATAAAAATAATTTAAAATATTAACATGTTCCTAAAATGCTATTCCAAAGATTAAAGTTCATCTTATACAAGGCAAATGCTGCTTGTGGTTTACAGTTTCAACAAATAATAAGGCGGTGCATTCAAGTTTTACGGAAGCTAGGATCTCATGTCTACCTTCAAGAAGTTCCCGTTTATGTACAATAACATAGAAAATCGAAGAGTAACTTGTGTAGTTTGAATAATTTTCTACTGTACGTTAATCATGATTTCAGTAAAGAAGTCTCTAGGTGAAAAATTCTTCAAAGATTTCAAATGTTTCCAGTGCTGCTATTTAGTATCGATTCTAATATCTAAGAACACTCCATACCTCAAAGAATTTAAATATAGAAAACTATAGATAAACCTCTTTTTTCATATAAACGGTTTTATTAATCTATTATTTAAACTACTTTTGTTAAATTCTTTCCTGCTGTAAAATAGCATCCATGCCTGAGACTGCTAGTTCATTCCTTGCACAATCGAAATAAAATTAAAGTGGGTTTTCCAAACAGATGATTAAATAAAAAAATCCAAACGAGTCCAATATCTGAAATGACAGTGAGGTGAAATGGGTCATTTAAACGAATCCATCTCCTAAACAGACTTCAATACAATAAAATCTTGAATATTATTTATTCATCAAGCCTGTTATTATTCTTACTTTCACTTCATGTTCTTAAAATGTTCTTAAAAGATCAAAGGAAAAAATAATATACTTATTATATAATGTTTTACACGCTTAACACGTTTTTAATTTTTTATTCAAATACGAGGAAATCTTAATGAAGTTCTATAAAGCGCAAAAGAGCTCACTAGATGGCAGTCAAGTTTATACATTATACACACCACCAATTTAAATGATAAAATGAATTATTTTATTTTTCTTTGTTATGTATGAATGTTCTTAAAAATTCATTCCTAATCCTAATCCTAATCATTCCTAATATATTAATCAAACAACAGATTAATTTATAATTTATACCGTAAATAACAGATACGCAAAGCATTTCATTGTACTTAGTATTATAGAACCTGAGCTAAGGATTCCCCGAACAGGAACATAACAGTGATAAGATCAAAACAACATACTCAAATCTTCATCATGGATGCGAAACAGAACTCATACAAAATTATTACAAAATAGTACTTTGGATGACAACACCAATAAATTTTACTCTCAACACCTTCATTTACCTAAACATCCTTCATCCTTTTACAGTTTCACCTGTCTTGAATTCTGGCAATTTTACTTATAAACGATCTGTTCTTCTGGATAATGCCTTTAGGCTCACTCAAACAAATAAAGGGGAAAAGTGGATTTTCTGGGGGCTTGCTTGGGGCGCTGCCTGGGGGGTGCTAGTCTAAGCTTATCTTAGGCTAGCAGTTGTAGAAAAAAAAATCCCCGAACATTCTATCAGCAGGACGCTTAACCTAAATAAAAAGAGTTTGGTAGCCGGTCAATTAGAATAATCTCGAACATTTTTGCTTGCAAGGAACTCATCCGCAATAATTATTAATCTTTTTCTTTTCACTCTGAGGTTGTAAGATGGTAAATCCTCATTGCTTAGTTTCCTTTTAAATACTGACTATGCTTATTCCGCCATCGTATTCTCCTCTCCCAACGGTATTTTCCCCTCCTATCTTAGTCCCCGTGGTCGTGATTTCATTATCCTTGCAAAATTTGTGTTGTTCTCTCAAACGTTCTCTTTCCCTCAAACTTTGTAATCAAGATGAAATATAGTTAGTCTTCCTTTCTTTCTAGCATTAACCTACATGGCCTGCCCTGTTATAGTATTAACAACAACCTCCTAAAATTAAACAGTCGAGAAGTATGAGTACAATTGTTTCTTAAAATCAGTAGGGATTCTGTCAGGATTCCTTGAGTTTGGGATGAGCTAGGCAAGGGAAAACAATTTCATATTGAGAAAGTGTAATACTCAAGCAGAATTACATATAGACCCTACGAGTGATCCAAATATCGCTTAAGGTACAAACTTCGATTCCCCCACAATGACCAATGATGTCAAGCTTCAGGTCCTGACATGTAGAGCTTATATCCCACAATTACAACCACCTATTTTCACGGTTCAAGTGTTTTCGAAATTTACGCTTGTACACACTTCCATTCCCATCAAAGAGCTCTGACGTTAAGACATATTTTCCCTAAATTCCAGGCGTCATTGGAATGAAGAAACCAAGTAAAAAAGCATTTCATGTGTTCGAGTGTTATACTGTGTTATGTTATGTTCGAGTGTAATTATACATCCCAATTTTTCCAGTCATGCGAATGGCCCAGCCAGCTGATAGAGAATGTTATTTCTTTATCAGCTTAGATATCAACATCAACAATAATTTGGTGTTTGGGAAAGTCCTATCACGTGGGGCGGGGGCTAAAACATAGTCACATAATAAGGAAAACCAGCGTGTTAAGACGTACTTTTTCAGAATTCCACGCATTAATAATAAATGAAGTGGCTAGCCAGCCAGCAACAATTCCCCTCATTGACTACTGACGTCAGGCTTTAAGTCCTAACAAGTATATCTTATATCGTACAATACAACCAGCTATTTTCATGGTTCCACTAGTTTGGGAACTTCTGCTTGCCATACAAATTTTCACCTTTGATGTCAAAACGTATTTTCCCAGAATTCCGCACGTCATTGATGAGATAGTTAGCCAAACTACACTAACTAAAATAGCAAGAAAATTTTTCCTCATTCTACGCATAAGGATCAATAGAAAGTTATACGTGTGGTTAAAGCCAGAGTGACGTACAACTCTCGTTAACACAGTCTTTAGTTTGAAATCAACCAGGAAACATGTGCTCGTAGCAACCACGTGAGAAGTCCTTGCTTGTATTCATGTTGTCCCCATTTAGTTTAGCATATTAGTACATTAGTCGTAAACTTAGATTTAGTTTCAAATCAAGCAGCAAAGATGTCTTGCCTTGCAATAATAAACAGTAACTTTCTTTTATCTCCTAAGTAACTTCTCTGTTTTATCTATTCATCTTCGCTCGGCGTATCGGTCTTCCCAACATTCTCTTCGGTTCCAACTTTCCACCTCTTGGTCTTCCCTACTGTTTCAAATTTCGTTTTCTTCTTCCTCGGTCTTCTCAACTCCTCTCTTTCCACGTCTCGGTCTTCCCAACTGTCTCAGATCTTCCATAATCCTCTCAATGACCCTTTACTCAACTGAGCCACGGTAACCTACCACCCCAATGGAGAAAACAGGGTCGGCCCTCCGCTAGACCGACGCCGGACAGGGTCGGGCCTTACTCGGTTCCCGATAGCCGGTCGACAACCCCAAAGGCAGCAAAAACCATCCAGAAAAACGCTCATTTTGGCCGGCGTCAGCCCGACTATTTCCCGCTCAAGCCCCGACCATATCCCAACAGTCACAGTCGAGCACCAAGCGTTTGTCGTCGTCGGCACAGCTAACAGGGCCCGCATATGTCTATAAGAAAAGTGTTTAGTTGATCAAAACAAAGCATGTATGCTGTCTATTGGTATACACACAGATAGTTTCATTTTATCCGTTGCTCTCACCATGATTTACGGTATTAATATTCCAACAGTAAATAATCCCAGCGGCTACTGTGGAGTTCGAACACAGGAACGTTCTGCACTTCTCATTGGTAGCTCGTAGTCTTATCCACTCATCCATGGATCCACGTTGTGAGGTTGCTGCTCTTTTACGGTATCTGTAGTAACAAGCAATCTAGAATGGAGTTGTTAATCTTGTTCACCATCATGTACAAATAAAAATAAAGAATACTTTCCTTTTGTCTTTCTTACGTGCAGTTTTTCTTCTTTAACACCTTGATCACCGCTTCAGTATTAAATTTATATTTATGAATATGTGTAATATGTCACCTTAGAAAACAAACATTAACTGAAATATATGTCATAAATTAACGCCCTATTAACGAAATTAAATATTCGTTGAAATAGGCTATAGTTTAAAATTCAATGTTTTCAACATGCAAATTAGAACATGAAAATGTAGTTAATTTCATGGTATTTGGTTACTTTGTATTTTTTAATATTTTTCACTACAGATTTCTGTAAAAAGACGAATGAAATTAAGAGATAATATATGTTTTAATGTAATAAACATATTTTAGTATTACATAGTTACAGCCCTCGGCCAGAATTCGGCCCATACAAATGCTGCCGCCCAAATTTCAACCGTCGGTGTAGAGTCGGGTTCCAAACAACTGCCGAATGAAGCCCGACGATCCTAACTGATATTTGTAATTGATTTTTTAATTTTTATAATGAAGAATGGCTATTGTAGATGTATCGTGACTATCACTGATTTTAATTGCAATTGTTCTCTGCTGACTGTCTCAGATAGTTGGTGGCCCGCTTTCTTCCCGACTATTCTTGCCGTCATATTCCCGCATTGTTTGGACATGGTAGGCATTTTCCTCAGTCCCAACCAAATCCCAACCCCATAGTCGGGACAAGGGAGACAAAAAAACTTCTCCACCCTCTTGCCACCCATTTTCACAAATGTACTGGTGTGATTGGTACACTGCAAGGATCAGTTTAAGTTAGTTAGACTCCTCCTAGCTTCGTTCTTTAGGCTACTTTGACAAAAAGGATTTTTTGCCTAACGCGCACATTTGGCGTGGGGCCGCCGGTGGATCGCCTTTAAATGCTTTTTCCCGATTGTCACACCCCCGACGTCAGGCCGATAGCGGCAAAAGTTGGACCGTCGGGGTTGGGGCGCGTTTACTTCACTGGGACCCCTGTCATTTTTTTGCAATAGTTCATCTATCATCATAGTATAACGTGGCAACCTCCCATGAATCAACACATCTGGTAACACCGCAGTGATGTCAAAGATTTCCAGCATAACGTGATGGAGATTTCCTTCGCCATCTTAGATGACGTCACCGCAACCATGATACAGTATTTTTACTGCGTAATATAACTTGGAAAATATTTTGTTTATATAGATAGAGGTTTAAATGCTACGGTGGTTTATGTTATTTGTTGACGGCTACGGCACAGGCAATTAGTGGGCTTCTAGTGTGTTATGATATTGTTAAGATGAGTTATTGATATTCTAGTGTGTGTTAAGATGAGTATTGATAAGACAATAGGATCTAGTATTGTGATAAATAATTCCTTGTAGTCGCTCTTGTGGATACTATTTTGCAGTTTTAATGCTAGACGACTCTAAAAAGAATGTTCCTAGATGAGTTGAAACCTTGTTTTGTATGATGACAATCGACCTCAGCCATAGTTGTGTAAAGGTCATAAATGACATTTAAATTTCAAAAATAAATGTCAAGTCATTGGTGAATGCAAAGTTAATGTTAATGTCAAAGTTAGCCTGTATTGTATCCCATTGTAATATACAAAGGTCCCCTAATACTCGGCTATAACGACTGTTGAAGAACTCGCATAATCTTTAGATATATCCTCACATTATCTTAGCTTAAAATGAATTTTAAAAAAACGTGATCCTCTTGGGGGCTAAGAGGCTGTGAAGTATCTCCTTTACTTCTTCTATTTCACAGCGGACATTTTTCTGAAGTAACAGGATGCCTGGATGTTTACACAAGGCTCGTAAAGTAGAAATATTTTTATTACGATGCTTCTTTAGGCTCTACTTAGAAGAACTGTATGAAAGTATGCACTAAGATATATTTTCTTTCACGGGTTAAAACAATTTCAAATTTCAATTCTGCATATTTAGAAAAAGGAACTCGTTTTCACATTTAACATCATTATGAGAGAAAACTAGGTTCATGTTAATAGAAAAACTAATTAGTCCATTGGAGATTAACTATGTGCTAAATTCTTCTGACTGAAATAAACTGTTAAATTATTTGAAGCAAGCTTTTAAAGAAATGAATTAAAGTGCGAGGAGCTAAGCAAAGCTGCATTCGCGCCGCCGAATCTCCTGCCTCCGCCTTTTCTTCTGTTTACTCACACATAAGTTTGTGATATATTCTCTTTTGTGATGTTAAACTCATGTTTTAGAGGTCACAGAATCCCCTTCAGCAATCTTGCTGATTCAGTGCAGATGGAATATTTGACGTGGAAAAGTAAAAAAATGATTTTTTTATTACTTTCTTTCTTTAAATGTTTTCCGAGGACAAACACAAACACATGTATATTCGCTCGCACACACATATATGAACTGTTGGATGAAAAAAAAAGACCTCAAATCGATGCGAACGAAAGTTTATGATAAATGAATAAGAAAACGTCTGACTACTGACAAGGTGGGATGGGTGCTGCGACAGTCGTTTGTTGTCCTTAAGCGACATCTTCATTCCAGATGATAAAACTGCTTACTTCTGTTATTGGCTTTTGTAGGACAAACGCGATGCAATAGATGAGTCAAATGCAGCTACTACGGATGATAAAGAAGCCTTGGATACAAATGTCAGTTCTTGAACATAAAGAAAACAAATAAATAAAAACTGTTATTTTCGCGTTGATCAAGTTGCTTCATAGCATGATGAATGTCCTTTATAATAGGTGGGAACACTGAAGAGAAAAATGAATCAATATGCTTTATCATTTTACGTAAATTTGATGGCAGATCTGACTGTGGGCTCGGAAAGATAAATCGCATATACAGTACATTCATACTTGTCTTACTACCTCTGCAAAGACAATGAGTACACATCATAATCAGTATTTATGGTTTGACCTTGAAATTATGGTGGAAACTTCTGGGGTCACTTTTTACATCAAACCAAGAAAATAGTTCCTTTGAAGACATCAAATAATTATGCGTAGTTTCGGAGCTACAGGCGCTCAAAGTTGCGGTGACATTTTTTGCAAATGACATATAATGACGCAAGCTGATTCATTTTATCAAATCACAATCTGAAGTAGCAAACGATACATCTATTTAAGCAGTGTTTTGATTGCGGGAGTGCCGCATAAACAGGGTTTTGCATTCTAAGGATTTTGTTATCAAGGAATTAAATGGTTTAATAGGGCAAACATGGAAATTGCCTCTAAGCTTGTTCGTCAATCATAAACATAAATAGATGTATTGGGGACTATTTCTAGTGTGATTTGCTAGGCCGACCAAGCTTACGTTATTATTTATCGAGACACGAAATAATTTGTGACGATGACGCCATAATTTTGAGCGCCCATAACTCCGAAACTAATCTGATTTCTTGAAAGGATTTTTTTGTTATTTAAATGTGAGTAATCAGCTCGCCACGTTTGCAACATTATTTCAGATACACACTGTATAATTACTTGTTTTAACATAATAATAATAATAATAATAATAATAATAATAATAAT
>JAGDQP010001549.1:101493-120069 GCA_022664845.1 Lepisma saccharinum
TATTATTATTATATGCGTGTAACGACACTTGGTCAGATAAATTAAAATCAAATTAGCCTCCGTAATCATCGACAGGCACTTCTGTAGTAAGATGCAGGAAATTTCTCAAGGGTTGTTTGCCAACTGTAATTAATCGTATAGCTTTGTTACCTTATTTGCTCAAAATGTAACACACTCAACTTCATAGTGTAGCAAGAAGAAAGAAAAGTAGAAACATTCATTTCGTCTTTCTTAATAATAATAATAATAATAATAGCGACAAAAGTATTAATACTGTGTATTGAAAAATGCTTAATAAAGACTTTCTTTATCATGTGTTTGTAACAGCGTAATTGTGCATACTACGATAATAATTTCTAAATGATCGTGAAACGGAAGACTCTGCATCGAATAAACAATCTTGGTAAAGTACAGACTTATATCTACAGTAATTGAAAATATGGAGGTTTGTCTGACCGGAAAATCAGACAATTATGCAGAATTGGCAGAAACCTAAAGACCCAGGAAATTTCCAGATAATAAAGAAGGAACTAATATTGTTTTCTTTAAAATTACGTATATCTATTTCTGATGTTTTGCATGCTTTCAGTAGTACTTCATTCAACTTATAGGTTGATGGTGGTTGTCACGAGCAAATTTTGTAGTTCATTTTAAATCCAATTCCAGACTACAGTGTAACTCTTTTATAGCGAAATCGGTTATAGCCACACTTCGCCTATAGAGCCATATTTTCTGTGGTACAAACATATTTCTCAAAAGGAATGTGTTTTTCAACCTCGCTTGATGCGACAAAAATGCATGCGTAAACCTTGCATATAACGTCATTTTAAGATTAATGTAAAGCAACGATCTCCAACAAAAGATGGCAGCACTATCTCCGTATATGTCTAATGTATTTTTATCGTTGCACGAAATTTCAATGCTGCTCCTAAAAATTCAAACCTAGAGAGTTCAAACTTTTAGAGAAGAAAGCTTATAGCCAAATCAAGAGTTCGATCAACAGCGATTTTTTATTTTCTTTTTTGTTCATTGTTGAAAGAGCTTCAAAGTTAGAACTCTCTAGGCTTAAATTTGTAGGAGCAGCATTGAAACTTCGTGCAACGATAAAAATACGCGTACATTAGACATATACGTAGATAATGTTGCCATCTTTTTTTGGAGATCGTTGCATTACATTAACGTTAATCCTCAGTTTAGATTAGAGTATGATTTTCCGAAAACCAAATCTATTTTATGATCTCTATTGCTGCTTGACCTTGAGAACTCGAGATTAGGCGTCCAGACAATTTCCTTATACCCTTCCTTCCGTCAATAACCAACATAAACCGTTACAGGGAATCTCCTCACACCATTGTCACCATCGGAGGATCATTACTACCTTCACCGGTTCAGCATAGCTACAAAAAGAAAAGTTTGCAAATTGGAAGAAAAAGTTGAAGTTATACGCGAAATTGAGAATGGAGATTAAAAAGCAGATATATGTCGTGAAGTTAGGCTAGTTAATTTTACTATTGCATGGAATTTAATCTAGTATTCTATTTTACGTTAAGTCATCTTTGTCTACCTCGCTAGGCTGAAATGTAATAAATTATATACTTTATGTTGTACTTCGACTTTGCATTGTTAATTCCAATATAATCTAAGTAAATATAATCTAAACTAGGCGTAATTAAGTTTGCTCTGTACCGTTTTTCATCTTACTCGATTGATAGAATAAAACTCGGTTACAATGACACTTGGTTATAATGACACAATTTTTCAGGTCTCTTCGATGTTATTATAACGAGTTTTACTGTACATAGAAATCTGAAATTTTGCTCGTAGTCTTAAATCCAAAGACAATGCATGGCTATGTAAAAAAAAAAAAAAAAATCGTAAAAATATCAGCTAGTTATTAGTGTTGCTAACCTGATATTATGTTCAGATGGCATTACCTGTACTTGTGGGATATTTGGTATCCGCTAGTGATGATAACCATCATATTATGTGAAGCACAAAATGCAGTGTTGCAAACTGTGAATATTTTATCAGGTCAAACTTTCAAAATGCCGATTTCTTGCTTATCTCAATAAGCGTCTAATGATTTTCCTTTTATAAACCTATTTGGGACTTAAAGGGGCATACTAATAATAATAAAGATTTAAAAAACACGAATTTATTAAAAACTGCACTAAAGAGGAGAAAATACTTCTGTTGTCTAACGCTCCAGTCTACAGAACACTAGAGTGTAGAAGCACTTTTAAAAATCAGTTTTTAACTTTCAACGCTTACACGGATAAAATAAAAGCGTGGGGTGCTGAGCGAAACTGATGTTTATATTGAATTATATTTTAGTATTGAGTTGTCAGATAAGTGCTTTAGGCTTATTTCAACTGTAATTTTTATCTGTATCTTTCATCAAAAATATTGAAGTCCGTCTTGACTAGTTATCAATGTTCTACCAACTTGTCAGTGTCTTGACAGTAGAAATCACCGGGACTTAGCTCGAGCAATGGAGGACTAAAGTTTTGACGCCACATCCGGTTGGTTACCATAGCAACCGAGCAGGCTAAGTTTAAACAAACAATAAGTTTGATAGCAGAAACGTAGAAAATCAGTTGTGGAAGTAATGGCTGTTAATATTTTTCGAACTGTTGATTATTTCGGTGACGAGCGGAAACTTATTGAAAGAGTAGAAAATGTTGTGTAGTCCAAACATGTACCTTAGCTTACATATGACCGAGATTTGATGCACATCAGAGGGAAAGTGCAAGAAAAGACATATGAACAGTAAATATAATAATTTGATGTGAGTAGCTAATTTTTATTCCGGTAATTTATGTATTTGAAACACATACAAAAGCTCTATTAACTTTCGAAATCTTGATTAATGCTATACCTTGTATACTTTACCTGCAATATTAATTTGTGCAGCTGTACATAGTGTGCAAGGGTTTTGTTTTAGCACTTGTATTTATCTTCTTGAGTATGTGTCCTTAACTATAACCGAATTATCAACCTGAGTTTCTTAGATATAATTATCAGCTTTTTTAAATCACGAATTCAACAATCAACGATGAATTACGCTCTTAATCATATCAACGTATTCAAAATTGCGTTCAATGGCGTTGTGAGAAAAATTTTTACTTGCGTAATTGGCTCTTTTTACTTCCTCTTCTAGTTTCAGTCTTTTGGAAACAGTAAAAAGCAACACGTGTCTCTTTCATTGTAATGATGACAATCTGGCACAAAGCACAAAACCATAACGAGCTGTTGAATACCGAATACTAAAAACCTACTGTTAAACACCCGTTTGTTTAGACTGTGACATGGCGAGTTACCATGGCGACCTGCCGGATCTGACGTAAGACTTTAGTCCTCCATTCGCCGTGCCACGTTCTCAGCTCCACGTCACTGCTGATGGAAATGCCTCGGAGCCTGTTGAACAGCTACGAAAAAAGACGGAAATCTGACCGTGCTAGATCAGCACAATACGATGGGTGGGGTAAAAAATCCCAACTCAGCTCTTCAATAGAAATTTGGTCAGACTAATGACGTAGGGCAAATGTGGCCCTACATGCACGCCGAATCGTCTCGTTTTTATCTAAAACTTCAGTTTTATTTTTTAAAAAAACACGAGCCTTCGTTTTTATTTTCTATTTTTTTTTTCAAGGCAGCAATTTGTAATACTGTTAACGTCTCTTTAAGCAATGAAGAAATACACTATAAATTAAACCCTAGATTATTAATATCTTGGTATTTGTGAGATATTCCGGGTTGCCAAGTTCTGAGTGTTGTGAACTTAAAAAAAAGTCATACCGTATATGCCCCAAATTTAGCTTAAACATCATTCAACAAAACAGAAGAAAGTTTTGGATGTTCCCGACCTCAATCACCCCAGTCATCAGTGTTCTCAGCCTACTATAAAATTCAACTTATAGGAATGCCTTTATCAATGTAAATCTACACGTGTGCATTGATTTACATTAAATTTGACATACATGTTGATTAGGGACTGGGACAGGTCATACAGGCACTCCAGACGCCGTTGTTTGTCAGGGTTGCCAAACGATTAAAAATCTTGAGTTCATATTTTTTTTACCGTTGGACTTATCCGCATTCATTTACACAAAATTTGGCATGTGCATTAGGTACTGGTACAGTTCATGTGGGAACTTCCGGCGCCGAAGTTGTGAGTATTGCCAACCAATTTCAGAACATATAGATTTTTTAAAAATTATTTTCATATCGTTGAACGTATTAGAACCAAACTTTGTATTAACGTATTGGGACGCGTCACAGAAATGCTTCAGGTCCCCGAGTTGACAGTGTTGCCAATCAATTTTAAAAATTAAATATTTAACTACTTCCATCCAGTTGGACGTATCCGCACCAAGCTTTGATTATACATAGTCGACACAATCGAAACATACTGTGGTTGTTCCCTGTACCTAAGCACCCAGTTGTCAGCGTTGCCACCCTATTTTAAAATTCCATTTGTTTTTCAAATTACCCCATACCTACTGTTACGTGTCAATAGTTATTCCTATACTATCAAAAAGCGCGAAGGGAGGCGCGGGACTACGTTATGATATGCTATGAGATAACACTTCTCAGAGGCTTATTGCAACAGACTCATTAGAAGGAACCTATATCAAGGTGCTTGTTTACAGGAGTATTCATTATGCATTTATACAACTCTTTTGAACTATGCATATAATATAAAATATTTTTTGTTAACCTGTCTCTATCTGTATATATTTTCACAGTATGGAGCGAGGCTTGAAGCCCGGAGCATGAAAGAGCAATGCCACTGAGGTTTCATAGTGGAACACAGTGTACCTAGGTACTAGTAAGCGCAAACATTATATCTCTGCTCTTGAATAGAAGAAGATTTTTTCCCGGTATTTTGGGTTAAAGACAATTTTTTTTACGGTAATTATGATCAAAAATAGATATCTTCCTTGAATAATACCGTAATTAGAAATTTAGGTATTGTATATACATAATGAGAGCATATTTCGATAAGAATTTTTTTTCAGTTTACAGTAAAGATGTATTTTTTCGAAGTTGTATTATCTCTAATAACTTAAATTATTCCTATAATTCATAATATTTATGCAGTTTCCTGGAGGTTTATTAGAATTTTAATGCAAACTATACGAAAGAACTTCACCTCCATATGTCGTTAGTAAATTCGTTATATTTGTCAGGGTGATAACTATCTGATAGTAGATATGTACAATATATCTTGAATTAAGTTGCGTCTACACAAAGACACTATATTCTTTTGTTATTTTTCACTTAACTATCCGTTTGCATTCCCACTTTGTTTAACAAAACAACGAGGACCAAACGAAATTACGTTTTATTCAGATTTACTTAACTCATATCTTTTGATCTTTTGCCTAAACTGTATACTAATTTTCCACTGGAAGTTTCTTTAATCCGATTGTTGCCTTCATACACTGTTAGTAAATAATTTGTTTCTATTATGCCGGCAATTGTACTTCTTTTTCTCACAAAATATATTTTATTCAGTTCATTTTTAAACCAGATCTGCAAAGATCATATTTATGAGTATATAGCAATCCTATTAGTTTCATTGGCACATGACAAAATTAAGCAAGGACTACTGTAATCACGAATTTATATCGTTTCGTGACAGGTTTCTTTAACAGATACCAATGTTTTTAGCACGAAGCAAAAGTTTACGCTACTTCCCACAATAAAGAATGTTCCGATAAAAATCACTTTGGTCCATCAATTTAAAAAGATGAGAAACTCAAGATGAAATGAAAAGATATTGCTATCTGATCTTAAACATGCGGTACCTATTATGGATTTGGCACGCGACCCAGGGGCATAACACATGTTATCTCGCAGCGTTACGGTTTTTAGTGCTAATGGGTTATATATGAGTGTCGCGCTACTTTCGCTTTAGATAAAAATCTTTATGGGGGCAAGGAACTTCTTTAGCTTCTTTCTTCCGACAAAGAGTCGGGAGCTGCTTCAGCACCACAAATAAGACACTTTGCTCTTCTCAATCTCTCAGACACATTTTTACGCGCGCACACACACGCAAGGTCATATTGATGCGGCAAAAATCTTTAAAGCAGCGTCATGAGGAAGTGAATTGTGATGGTAGAGTACCGAAATAATTATTAGGTTGCATTTTTCTAAACATAAATCATTTTAACACTCCCCTCATGATATAAACCGTAGCGTATTAAGATGCTAAAATACATACGTTACGCCAGTGAAAATCTTGAACATATTTTCTTCTAGTCAGAACAAAGTGCTTCTTTTGCGGATAATAATACAGTATTGTTCTTCTTTGGTGTTGTTTAAACTGTAGTTGCACTTATAATAGTATGAAAGGTCTGAAAACAACATCTCTGTGACCAGCTATTAAACTATAACTTTCGCATGTGTCGATTATTTTTTTATTTGTGCAGCTCATTTGCATCAGTTCACATATACACAAACTGAGTCATTATTTATAATATTTTTTTATGGTAGTGTATAGACAGACCTGCCTGTTGGCAGAATACTTATGATTATCATGTACGTTACCTCATAAAAATAAAGATGTTTCGTGATCACAGAAGTAAAATACATTCTCTGAATTGTATATTTGCAATCATTATCCAATTATATTTTTGTAAGTAGCACTCTAGCAGTTCATCTTCCAGGTCAACAATTTCCCTGAAATTTCCTGGAAAATAAAGTAGATATTTGCAGTGCTATTCTTATAATATAGTATCTGACTTATCGCGAAATTTACTTCCATACTGATGCTAATACAATCCGACATAATACGATAAACTGTGGCATTGTAATGAAATAGTCAAATTGTAATATCAGGAACTTCTCATTTTTAGGTAGCATTTTGTGTACATTTACAAACACTAGATACTACAAAGACGATCACAGTTGAGACCTGCGTCCAGCAATTCAAAGCCAGGGTTTTCCCAGTGCCGCAGATGTAGACCTGCACACACGGTAACTGCAGGGTAATGTCAGGGGTTTGGGGCGCAGGGGAATAGGACAAGCGAAAGCTGGGGTGCAATATTGTAAGCTTATGCGGGATTTAAGTAAGTATAACTCCGACAGTACCATCACTCAGTTTCGCCAGGCCAATACCGGAAACGCATTGGATGCTACCATTGTACTTTAAGCAACAGTCTATTATAATGGCTATGCATCGCTTCCTACTGTTGAGATACCGGGAATAAATATGGCAATGTATACCTGAGAAAGCAAAAATAATCTTATTTCAGAACAAGCTAAGTAATGGTTTTATTATAGACAAAACCAATGCGCTGCCGCATATAACCTAATGTGCTGTTAAGAATTATCCGAGAAAGTCGAAGTCATAGTTTTCCCTACTCTTTCAGATCACGAAGAATCCAACGGTGTATGGCTCATCTTTGTCTGACTTGCCGTATTGAGATCTATTGGAAGGTGACAAATGGAGAATACTAACTGTTTGAAAGGGACCTGAAATTTTAGAGTCAAACTCATAGTTTTTTCCTTCCCATCAAAGCACTCCAACGATATGTGGCTCAAGTATAGTTACTGACATATAGGGGGAACAGATATACAGATGGAGAATACTAAGTGATTGAAAAGGGCCTGTCAGTATTAAACTCAAAATCATACTAAGATCTAGGATGAAAATACAATGATGCTGTGGAGAAAACTAAGAAAATAAAAAAGATCTGTCGTTTTTAGTCAAAATCATATTTCTCCTCACCGTTTCAGACCATTAGACTCCAATGGTATATGGCTCATCTCTGTCTGATTTATATATCTAGGGGGAGAAACACAAAGATACAGATGGAGAATACTAAGCGATTAAAAAGGACCTGTCAGCTCTGGAGTCTAAATCATAGTTTTCCTGATCGTTTCATACTATGAGGAATCCAACAGCGTATGAATAATCTCTGTCTGACTTGTAGTTACTGAGATCTAGGTGGGCAGACAAACATACTATACTAAGCGATTAAAAATAACCTGACAGTTTTAGAGTCAAAGTCATAGATTTCCCTCAGGACGAGCATAAGCCATAGTCCTGTTACCACCCATAAATTAATTTTATCTTATCATACTTTCTCACACAATTTTAGGCCATGAAGAATCCAACAGTAATCGCCCATCCTTCTGAGACTTGTAGTTACTGAGATCAAAGAAGGGAAAGAGACAAGTAGACCATATGAAATTGAAGGGCGCAATGAGAAAATTTCCAAATGAAAGAACCTGTCATTTTCAGAGTCAAAATTATATTTCCCCCCATTGTTCTAAACCTTTATAATCCAACCAACAGTGTATGTCTCGTCTCTGTCTGGCTTACAGTTGCTGAGATCTAGGAAGTGGGGACGGAGAGACTGACAGAATAAACCCTGTATCTTCTGTTATTCACAGACGTTCATACGGGAATGTTAAGAAGACGTATAACAACAAATATGCGTTACCTGATGACTGATAAAGTTCGTTAAGTGTTTACCGTCATTGTCAGTCACATGCGGCGGTAGCTGTATTGCACCCACGGTGTTGATGTGCCGTTGATGCATGTCGGGAACTCAAATATTCCTTTCATACCTATGCTATTGTTGCCCCCGAAAGTCCAAGAATAGTAGCAACCTGGAGATGAGGGCACAATAAAAATAATTCTGACCCCTGCAGTTTGTATCCGTCCAATCAAAGATAAATTTGGTCAAAGTCCCAATGTCTCATACAACTAGCCTAAGGTCCAACGGGCAAGACTGGCTGCGGTTATTTTCAGCGGGCTAAGAAGCTGGAAATATCTAGTATACTGAGATCTCTGATATAAGGCGAGTGCATGTAAAATATGCCAGTGCGGCTAAATACGCAAATTGCTTAACTATTTCCAGTTATACGTGCTAGACGTTGGGTCCATTACCTTCCTTCGGCGGGAAACGAAGTTGATATAAGAAACCTTTGCTAGACGGCGTGAAACACTGTGAAACACATGATTCTTTATTTCAGCTTCGCTCCAGAAAGATAGTAATCATATTTCGCAGGAATCTTTTCTTGTAGCTGGTAATTCTAATGTTATAGATGGTGTAGACATTATTGTACGTCTGATTGAATTTAAGGTAGCTGTTTGATGTGGACGTGTAATTGCTTTATTGGACATTAAATGAAAGAGGATCTAATGTAGCTAAATATGCAAATCATACTGTAAGGCAGTGTTCGATTTGTAGCGGGGGAAGGTTGGGATTATCCCCCTGTCGGCAAAAATTTTCTGTTACTTTTTACAGAAATATACCTCTAACCTGGGATATAGACGATCTCAAAATACCGTATACTACATTTCTCATTAATTATTCCCCCTCTCTGGAAATTGCACAAATCGAACACTGCTGTAAGGTGTTTGTTTAATTCGAAAAACTAACAAGCTATCACATGGATTTCATTCAGTCAGAATAGTTTGAACAATGTGGCTTGCTACCGACGCTACACCGGTCAAAATATTAGGGAAACATGATAAAAACAGATCAAAACGGTGTAAACTACTAGAATGGGGGACTAAAATCTTGACGCCACATCACGTTGGTTTCCATAGCACCGGCGGACGCCAAGTCTAAACGAACAGAAAAGATAGAAAAGCAGTTGTGGAGGCAATTGCTTTTAATATTTTTCGAACTATGATTATTTCGGTGAAGAGCGGAAACTGATTGAAAGAGTAGAAAATACTGTGGAGTCCAAACATGTACTTTTGCTTACATATGACCGAGATTTGATGCGCATACGAGGGAAAGTGCAAGAAAGTACATATGAACAGCAAATATAATAAGGTGGGTAGCTAATTTTTATTCTTGTAATTTATGGTTTTATGAAACACATACAAAGAAACTATTACCTTTCGAAATCTTGATTTATGCTATACCTTGGACACTTTACCTACAGTATCAATTTGCGCAGCTATAAATAGGGTACAAAAGTATCGGTTTAGCATCCATTTTTATCTACTTGAGTGTATGTCCTTAACTATAACGGAATTAGCAACTTCAGTTTAAGCTTCTTAGATATAATTATCACCTTGTCATATCAACGTATTCAAAATGGCATTGTGCGAAATTTGTTTACTTACGTAATTGGCTCCTTTTACTTCCTTTTCTAGTTTCAGTCCTTGGGAAACAGAAAAAAAAGGAATACGTGTCTCTTTCATTGTAATCATGACAATCTGGCACAAAACACAAAATTATAATGGGGTGTTGAATATCGAACGCTACAAACCTACTGCTAAACACCCGTTTTTTTAGACTGTAATATGGCGGGTTACCATGGCGACCTACCTGATTTGACGTAAGACTTTAGTCTCCCATAGTTCTGCAGGTGAAAGCTAGTAGCTCTCCCGCAACAGAAATGGCAGATCCACGAAGCAAAATTAATAAACTAGACTCACAGAGGATGTTGATTTACGTGGGGCAAGAGAGGACATATGTTAGTTAAGGTACAAAATCGTATAGGACCATACAAACGGATACGTGCACAATTTCGAACTTTCGCTAGTAAATTTTATAATCTCTACGAACTGCTAACACAGCTGCATAACTGTTAGGAATGGAATTAATAAGATTGTCGATCCGAGTTTAGAGTATCCTGGGCCACTCCTCCAGGAAGGGGGGGGGGGGGCAATTTTCAGCTGTTAGGAGTTTTTGAACGTGCCAGTGTAGCTCCAATGAGTCTCCCATAGCATCCCAGACGTGTTCTTTAGAATTGAAATTTTGCAAGCACGTGGGCCACACCGTACGCTTGATACCTATCTTATGCAACAAGTAATCCACCGGCTGAGCGCGGTGAGGATGAGCATTATCGTTCATGAAAATTCAAGAAGGGCCAATTCCTGCAGCCATATGGACAATATAAGATCTGAGAATAAAATCTCTATTCAACACGACTGTCAGGCTACCATGCCGAATGAAATGCAGGTCGGTAAGTTGCGTACTGACATAGGCGACGCACAGCTTGCATCCACCACTACTATATTAGAATGTTTCACGCACATGAGGAGTTACTTACTGGTTCCACGTTCCCGCCAGATCAATTTTCGTCCATTTTCTGCCTCCATATTGAAGTGCGACTCATCGTGGAACTCCACTGAACTTCACAGACAGACCCCCTCTCGCAATGTGCCTCACCCCAGTTCCTACTGGTAATAAGATGTGTTTTTAATAAGAAACACACCAACGGTCTCCATTCATAGAGACCACTCTCGCGTAAGCAATTCCGGACACTTTAGGTGGATACACTACTTCTTGTTGTGAATAGTGCACATTGAAAGTCATCTGCCGCTTAGCGCATATTCCAACGTACCGCTAGTACTAAGCATTGGCCACTCCGTGTCGTCCTGGCTCGTGGACGGTCCTATCTGGCGGCGCTGAACATTTCCAATTCGTTGAAATCGTGTTCATAGACGGCAAATGACACTGGCGGACAGTACAGCTACTTCCGCAATCATTCGCTGTGGTTGCCGTGCTTCTAGCTTGCCTATAGCTTCTCATGCAATAGATTTCGGTGAATCTTACTGTTGTGTCATTCTTCTTATTCATCAGTTCCCTGCACTGGCACAAAGCACTCTGTCTTTTGAGGGCACACTACTGGTCTTCTTATTCAACGCTGTGGTTTTGCACCTTTTCACGTCCCTGGCTCTACTGTAATCAAGACACAGCGTACAGTACAGGAACAGCGTGGACCTGCTGTGCCTGTTACAGGAGATCTTTAGTAGTAGCTTCCATCTATATCACTGCTTCGCTAATTTTCATTGGCCTTTTTCCTGTTTCTGTCTTTCTCGCTTAATTTTTTTGACGAGCGTATATTCACATGCTGTTTTCTGAATTAAGTAAAAAATTGTTATGGGAAATAGTAGTTCCATCTTCATAATTTTATTCTTGTCTTCTTAGGACTAAACAGCAATGAGAAAGAAGTTCTGGTCTGCCATTACTGTTTTTCTAAGAAGTCAGCAATAACACATTAATAAGCAGTATGGTGTGTCACATTGCAATGCGTATTTTGGCATTTCTTTGCAATCGCCTGTTACAGATGTATTTACATGCACATGTAAAAACGCTAGTTCCTAACACCATTTTTTTAAATATATTTTTTCTAATGAAAATTAATTAGAACCTGTTACTGTAAAGAATGTCTGTGGGACAGCCCAATATTATTAAATTCTTGGACACCAGAGTGCTAAAACATTTACTTGTATTTATCTACAGTTAACGTTATTGCCTTCAGATCATAGTGTGTATGTGAGTTGAACCCTAATTCTTTAAAATAAAAAGGGTTCTAATAAAGAAAAAACGTTCTTTATAGACACATGGATCTTAATTCTGCTAAAGTTCATTGTTTCACTAAGTTTTTTATTGCAGGATATTAGTATTGATTTTATGTCTTACCAGTGTGATTTACAATTTCTTTCTTAATATAACTTATATTTCTAATCCTTACTCGAAAATTTTCTCATTCTGCAGGTTGTGGTGGTAAGTACTTGAGTAATTCATGCCTTATGACTTGGAATTAACTTGAATATTTTAGCTTCCCATGCGTGAAGGAAATAGCATACATATTTGAACAAGAGAACATCTTCACAAATCTGTTCTTATTAAATTACTAATAACCAGATTACAGTGCATGAGAATATTAATACACACCACTACGGCTAACATGCGATAAGTTTTAATGAAACTTAGTAGTTATTTTGCACTTCTTAACACGAGTAGTAGTAGTTGCTCTCTCTTCGTAGAGCAGACCAATTTGAGTCTTTGCATGCATGGCGCAGCAATTTAAATCTGTTTTACAATAACATGCAATGGCGTCTGAATGACTGTGAAACATGCGTACTTGGCAAACCGGAATAAAAACATACGTATCATTCCGTTTCCATATCTGAGCAATACTGTAAACCGGTACTGGTTTGCGAAACTATTGTACCAGGTCTAGCCAAATATTAATACATGTAGTTAATATATAGTTAATGAATAAAGATATCATTAGAAAAATAGATAAGATTATAGAGATAAGATTATGGATTATAGGATTATAGGAGGACGTAGTTGACCTTACGCACACGTAAATAAAAAGATGGAAAGACCGATCAATGTAGTTTACAGTGAGAGGTAAAAGCGCAAATAGATTGAATTCGTATGTATTAAATAGTGTATATTATGTAACAAATAAACCAAGTCGTAAATAGTAATTGGTGTTTATTGATGTCTTTATAGGTGAGTGGCTGTCTGGAGCGTACTATAGTTCTATGAATGTAAGAAATTGTAAGTGAGGAGTACATGGAAAATAATATTTGTATAATGTAAGTATAATTAAAAGCTTTAGTGTAAAAGATATTACGAGAAATTATCAACTCAACGAGGTAATACAACTCATGTAACGGGAGAAAATCTAAAACGTATTTCCCAGCTACTTGGAATGGATGGAAAGGAATTGTTTCCGCATGCTGAGAGTTCGGTAAGAAAAAAAGTTCATTTCTTGCATGTCTAGGGCTACTAACTCCAACTTTTCTAAAAACCAGACATTTCGATTTGTTGCAGTTTGGAAACCGCACATGCCACACACTAAGAACAATAGTTGCATTCACTTACTATTATCTCAAACACAACTTGAGCTAACACGATATCCAAAATTCAACAATGTTCATGGTGCTTGTTCTAATATCAAGTGTCTAGTAGTATAAGAAACTCACGAAAAGTTGTTATCAAGCAGAGGGCTTATAAAAGCTATCGGACAAAGAGCTACGAAATGTCATCCAGGCTTTGAGTTCATGGAAATGTGAAGAAATGTAAATATTGAAGTTTAAGACATCCTAACCGTTGATAACAAAATGCAATAAAGCAAAAGTTATATTTCAGCTATAAATGTTGGGCTCAAATTATCACAGAAATATATTGCAAAGAATGCTGAACAATAAAATATAAAGAAATAAATTTTCATTGGCTTGAAATATCTATTTCTATGATTAATGATTTATATTTTAATACGTCATGATCCATCTTTTGTCCATTCGATTCTACGTAAATTAAATTTTGCCTGAATAGAAAAAACTATATACCAAAGATAAGTTATGGATAAATACAATATAGTTCTCAAAGTTAGAAACAAAATAATAAGTATGGGGGGAATATACAAGTAGATAATTAAAATCCAAAATAGCAAAAAATATATATTATTCTATTGCGGCAAACATTACACCACAGCATTTAGAAATAAATAATTAAAATACTGTTCAGAACTTAAAATAATAGTTTCACCAGGCCCGGAATGGGCTACAGTTGAAACGAATGGGCGAGCAAACGTCTATGTTACATTTTGCTAGCATTAAGAAAAACGGAAAAGAAGTTGAAACTTGTCCGCAGAGCGTTGTGGCGCTGAATGATGTTACATAGACTTTTGTTCAATCAATCTGACACACTGTTCAAAACGACTACTTTTTCGTAGCAATGATAGCAGTAACCTCTATTTTGAAATATCTGGTAAAAACAGCAGTTTAGGTAAAACCTTTCTAAATTGGAGTTATTTGTTTCCAACTTAAAAAACGCTATTTTAGACTAACTTAATTTTATGTAGCTTGTTATCTGAATAGTGGAGTGATAGACTGCTGTTAGGACTTGGTAGAGTAGTTCATGTTATAGCTGTCGGAACTATTGTACGTAATTATCGGAGCTTTTAGAGATTCAGTCATATATTATCTTCGCGAATAATTAATCAGTACAAAACCTCGTTTGGGGTAAAAGGAAGAGTGATGCAAGAATTCTACTCACAAAAGAAGTGATATCTATTTTGCGAGTGACGTTCTTTGTGTCACTATGGCGAAAGTATTGATTTGTAATAAAATTAAGAGACAGTATCCTTCCACCATAGTGACAAAAAGAAAGTCACTCGCAAAATAGATATCACTTCTTTTGTGAGTAGAATTCTTGCGTCACTCTTCCTTTTACCCCAAACGGGGTTTTGTACTGATATCACTTATTTTGTAAGGCTGCCTATAAAAAAAGGACTGTAACACGAGCCATCTATGCCGATGCTCCTCTCTCCTGCACACGCGCTATAACGTGTAGGAGACACGTGCACTGTAAATACAACGGAGAAACCACATCTGTAAGGTTGCTTCGGTTGGCTGTTGGTTAAGGCGTCGAGCTGGTAAACAAAAAAGCCCTGGTTCGAGTCCCGGCGAGGTTAACACTAGATTTTCCTTTCAGAATATATTTTAATGTGTTTATATATGTTTATATTCATGATTAATAATTGTTTTCCAGCATTTTACGTACATTATCTTAAGTTAGTGACCATGGCGAAGTGGAGGTTAGGTAAGGTTAGGTTCGGTCATGTAAATTTTCAAAATTTATTTTTATGATTAATATTAATTCCTGCATTATTCGTACATTTTCTTAAATTACTAACCATGGGAACGTGGAGGTTGGATAAAATTAGGAACAGTCATGTATCTTTACATTTTTCTCCTTTACGTCATGCCCAGATAAGTGGAGCAGCGGCGGAGAGTTTTCTCCGTACCGGCTCGCATTTGAAAAGTGGCACGTGTCACTATGGCGGAAGGATACAAGATCGATTTTGCTCCATATCTCGAAAACCGTAAGCCCTATAAAAATCTAAGCTTGGATTTACCCCCCGGTACCACCCATTTGGGGCTAAAAGAAAAAGACACACAGAATGACGGACATATCTTTCTATCATTTGTGAAAATTTTGTGATTCGGTTAAGAAATGTCGTAACTTTTGAACCGCACCACCGATTTTAACGTGATACACAGTTTGAAACGTGTTGAAGCGTAGAATAAGATCCAGTAAGTTTCGGGCGCCTATATGGTCTGGGGTCAGTGGTTTCCTGAAAAATGTGAAATTTTGATATTTTTTCCAAAGCGCCCTAGGGGGTTCCAAGGAGATCCTACCGACCCATTTTTTTTCTGTGTCTTAGTATTGGAAAGAGCTTTCAAATGTAAGTTCAAGCATCAAAATCGGACTTATACTTCGGTAGATCCGAAACTAACTGTATACTATCTGAGTGCCGCTAACACTGCCCTTTGCCAGCGTCACTCGAAGAACTGCCGTACTTCATGATATAAATATGATTAACAGTTAATAGTTAGTTGAAAATTCTTCTACTTCTTCTACCGTTCTCTACAGATAATTTGTATCAAAGGAATTTGAAATGACATCAGGAATACCTCAGAGCTCAAATTTAGGCCCGTTACTATTTTCATTATTCATAAATGACCTCCCTGATTGTATAGTAAACTCTGAGAAACTATTATATGCAGATAATCTTAAAATATTTTCTAAAGTTAAATCAATTAAAGATTGTAATAAATTACAAGTAGATTTAGATAGTATAAATATGTGGTGTCACAGAAATAAACTAGACTTGAATATCGAAAAATGCACTTCGATTACATTTACTAGACGACAAAAGTTTATTCAGTTTCCTTAATCAATAACACTGCTTTAGCAAGCCCAGAAATAATAAAAGATCTTGGGGTTGTCTGACTCTAAACTAACGTTTAATTATCATGTAAACAATATAACTGCAGAATCGTACAGAATTCTATGATTTATTTACAGAACAGCAAAGTACTTCAGAATGACTAGTATATACCAAAAGTTATATTAGTCATTGGTTCGACCGAAACTTGAATATGCATCCATCATCTGGAACCCACCACTTAAATTAATTGTCAGAAAATATAAAAGATTCACTCTAAATTCCTCAGACTCCTAACGTACAAAACAACTGGCTTTTATCCTAAATTTGAACATTATGTAAACCTAATTCAGAATTTTGTACTCCTTACGCTGGAGAACAGGAGAATCATGATTGACTCACTCTTTCTTTATAAATTAATTCATAACTGCGCAGATAGTATTGACTTACTCTCTGAAATTCAATTTCGGATACCGGATACTAGAACCCGAATGGATAACAAAGACCTTTTCCACTGTAGGAAAGCGCGAACGGAGATTCTGAAAAAGTCACCCATTTGGAGAATGTGCTTTTCGTACAATAAATTTTGTGGAATGAAAAACGAGGTAGACGTATTTAATCAAAGCCAAAGAAGTTTTCAGAATAATTTCATAAAATTATTCTAAAGCAAGGAAAATTACTATAGCAAGTTCTAGTTTATAAACATAGGATGACCAAAAAGAAAGAAAAAACTTTCGATGAGCACATACAAACCTAAAAGGGAATTATAAATCGTTTAATTATATTTGTATTATCAGTCTTATCTTATTCTTATATCTATATTTGTATATTTACTTTGTGTTTTTACATTGTATAGTATTAACTTACATATATCACGTATGCATTACTACTGCACTTGAAATAACTATGTTAATTTTAAATTTGGCTTTATATTGTGATCTATTTCTCTTGTGTTTATTGTATATTGTGTTTATATTTTGTTGATACTATTGACAGTATGGATTGATGCATTCCTGGTAATACAAAACACTAAATTGTAATTTACATTTACAGAATACCATAACTGGGCATACGCCCGTTGTGTTCTTCGTAAATAAATAAATGAGAACTATTTGAGAGTACAAACGAGCAGAGTAATAAAATAAGTATGTTCGATTTGTACAGTTTCCAGAGAGGTGGAAGAGTTAGTGAGGTATGCATTATACGGCATTTTCGGATCGTCCATATCCCAGGCTAGAGGTATACAGTATATATGTAAACAGAGCCAGGGAAGGTTTTTGCCGAGAGTTGATATCCCAACCATCTTCTGTTACAAATCGAACATTGCATAACATCGCGGAACACCCCTGGTGAATCTGAGGAAGACACTGAGAAACTTCGGCCGCGGGCTTCGAATTCGGCCTTAGGCATCTAAGACTCGGGCCTGGATAGGGAAGAGGAAAAAGGATGCGAGAAGGTGCCAACCAGGGTATTGGTTGAAAGTACCAGCTTGTATTGCCCTGGTGGGACAGGAAAACCTCTGAAAACTCAGTCATGATGGTCGGTCGCTTAGATTGAACCTACTACCTCCCGAATGCTAAGCCCTACCACTGAGCAGCGGGCTTCAAACCCGTGTACCTACTCATGACCAATCCGAAGAACTCGACGTTACCGCCATGCACAAAATTTTGTTATATGGTATAATGAAACGAAACATTAGGAAAGTACTGTCCTGTTTGTTTCTATTAATAATGGAGAGACAGAGGAAATTACGACTCGTTGGGGATAGAACGTATCGCCTCAGAATTCGACACCAGAACCAACTGTTACCGTTGCCGTGAATTAGAGTGAGTCTAGTGGCCAATAATAATAATAATAAAACACCAAACATGAATTAACGTAACCTAACCAATGGTTAGTAAACTTGATATAATTTGAAAATGCGCATATGTATAAAAAGGATGATTTATCTAAATAAAAACATCACCCAGCCATGAACCGAACCAGGGCCACCGGATTAGCTGTCCAATGCAGTATCCACAGGTAGACAATTGGTAGCGGGGGCATATACCCTTCGCGATGTTTGAAAAAATGTAGCAGCAGGACTGGGGGCAACTTTTCATCAGTCGTAGCAGTGAT
>JAGDQP010001550.1:0-61193 GCA_022664845.1 Lepisma saccharinum
ATGGATTCAAAATCACGTGCTCTGAACAAAAATCCATTAGTTTTAGCGCAACCAGAAATGGGGAAGCGTGCTAAGTCCATCTATTATGAGGTCTGTGGTTCTACTATGTCATATGGGCTGAGTACATCAAGTGCAATAAAATATCGTAAGAGAAGGTGTTAACCATACAAAATTGAAAACTACCACAAAAGGTCTCTGAACCAAAATTTGAAGTATTTTCTTTGAATTCTCTCCATTTTCCCGAGATACATAGTGACATTTCGTACACCCTGTATATACGTAATAACAAAATAAGCAGAAGTAATTTAGAGGTTGTGAGACAATGATTTAGTTACGTGTTTTTGACGTCCGTGATGTCAGAGTTTAAAAAAAAACTAAAAGAAAAAAAAACACTGTTACACTTGCATTAACGTTTCAAATTATCTAAGATTCTTTATCAAAACACCGAACGTAACAAAGAAGGAAGAAAAATAAGAATAAAAGCAGGAATCAAGACACAAGAAACATGACTTAATATGTAAGGTACATAATGTTCTCCTTTCCCGTCACTTTCTTCTTTTTTATGTTCTATATTCTGATAAAAAAATATTTAACTTTCAAAATGTTAAAACCCCAGAACAAATGAGATTCAATAAATAACATTAAAAGGTTTCTTTTATAAATTTGGTGTTACATTCAGTCAAGTTACATCACGTGGAGGTATCATGTCATCATAACGCTTACTTGATGGTTTTGTGATGACCTCGTTGTTGGGGATTGAAGTAATGTCCAAGCATTCGAGCCCGCTCCGGGTTCATTTTCAAGAAACAAAGCTTAGGCGTAAACAAAAGGAGGAAATGGCTTAAAACTGACTAATAGTCATGCTTCCATTCTAGGTCTAGCATCGTCAGCTTTGCATCACCACCGTGCGAGGTGAATATGTCAAGTGAATCCAATGTTGTCAGTTTGTGAAAGACAAAAATCAATGCTGTTTTTGGTTTATTTTTTCTACTTCTCGGAACAAAAATCTTTCTAAAAAAAAGTAACCCAATCTTTATTGAGTATGCACGTGATCAGATTCTGCAAGAGTGGTCACGTACCCACAGACTGACATGCCGTACACAACGTTTCAAATAGAAGAAAAAGGGCAACATTTGGAAGTTTCTTTATTTAGAAAAAAAAAGAAAATTAAACTTGGACACGAGTGCATCTAATATAGTTCTGGTTACTTTTTTTTTGTAAGATTTTATTCCGAAAAGAAGTACAGTAAATAATCAAAACAGCGTTGATTTTCCTTCTTCACAAAGTGGCAACACTGGATCGCCCGACATATCACCTCGCACAGTGGTGATGTTAGACCTAAAATGAAAGCTGAATATTAGTCACCTTTAAGCCACTTCCATATCTCTGTTTCTCCTTTTATTTGCGCCTAAACCTTGTTCCCTGAAAGTGAACCCGATGCGGGCTCAAATGCTTGGACGTTACTTGAATCCACCCAACGAGCTCACCACAAAACCATCAGGTAAGTGTTGGTATTATATGTTACGTTAAGCATTGTTGTTGTAGGAGGTGAAGCTGATTATTACTAATGATGTAACTTTGCACTCTAACCACTTTTGTGGTTACACGAAACAATGGTAGTACCTTAGTATCATTGGTACTAAGGTATTAGCATTGTTTCACGCAACCACCAGATGGTAGGAGTGAAAAATCACAGCCATTTAGATACCTTCACCCCTGATGACGTAATTTTTTTTTTTTTCAGGTCCACCAGAGGTTTGCACCAAAGAAGAGTAGCAGTCAGTCACACATTTCATCTCCAGTGAAGATGTGAAACTCAAGCATTCATAGGAATATGACGACACAGTATGGCAGTGACTGTATGTCGTTTCAGCAGGTGTATGAATGGACAGGTAAGTTCGCAGGAGGCAACACAAGTGTGTTGGACACACTCCAACCTGGTTGCCTGCACAGTGTAGCAACGGACGAGGCAATCAAGATCATTGACGAGTTTATTCGTCAAAACCGACACATCACTGTGGGTGAACGGTGAAACGTATTCTGATCTCTTGGTAACACATTTGAAGCCTGGCATTACAACAAAACGGCGTGGACTACTCACAAATGGTGTGTTGCTTCACCATGACAATGCCCGTCCCCTTACGTCGCGTAGAAACAACTAAAACCATCCAAGAGATTAAATTTGAGTATTTTTCACATCCACCATATTCACCTGACCTCGCATTATCAGATTGCCACACTTTTGGTCGTCTCAAGGAGGAGCTGGATGATCAAAGGTTTGGTTCCGATAAAGACGTCAACGAAATGATGGTGTATGAATGACTAGACCAGACCCAAAGACTACTTCTCTGCTGGAATACAGGCGCTTCTAAAAGATATTTACGGTTATTTATTCAGCTAACCTCGTATATAATTAAATAGTGTTTAGCTTTCTTACTTTTATTCCACGGAGATCGAAACACGTAAGTAAACTATTGTTTAATATATAGTTAAGTAGTCAGTTCAAGTTTTTGTTCTACACAATAAGCAGCTAACAGAATGCATGTATTACATATACAAACAATGCAATTACAAAATATATAGTACATTTGTTAGTATTGTAATAGTCGTACAGTTTATGGCTAAGTGAACAGCGAGGGAATTCGCTTTATACAGGGTGTTACGAAATAACACCGACAACACCACTCTTACGAGATTCCTGACATGAAAATAAGAAAACGAAAGTCTAAACGATCAAGGGTGCACACATGTTTCGTTTCGGCGCTATAGGCTGCCCAAAGTGTAGAGAAAAGTAAACACTGACAAGGTATGGTACGGTACCTTCAAAGACTTCAAAACCTGCTCCATCCACAAAATGGGTATTCCAAATTTGTGCAATGGGGGCGCAAGAGATTCCCCAAAGGAAATAGGAGATTCCCAGACGTTCTCTCAAGTAAAGGTGGGTCGAAATAACCACGAATAAGACAACCTTACAGCAAGTAATAATAATTCGTTTGCGGCAAGTCAATATCTCAAGTTTCCTTTCCGGAACGATTTTTCTTTTTAATATGCATCGTTGCATAGCAAACAGGAGTTGATTACATACAGTACATTTCCACAAATGTTTGCTGTAATTTTTATCAGCAAAATAGACTGTCATTGCCCGGTTAGATGCTAGTATTACGTTTATCATCCATACTCATACGAAAAGTAGTCTTATTCATATGTATTTCGACTCACATTTACTTCAGAGTATGTCTGGGAATATCCCAATTTTGGAATATGCATTTTTAGATAGAGCGGGTTTGAAGTCTTTGAAGGTACCACACCGACACTGCCTCAGTTCTCTTGTTAATGGTATTGGAAATATCAAGTTCTAAAGTTCACTTTCCCACAATATCAGCAACCTATAGCGCCGAAAAGAAGCATTTGTGCCTCCTCCATGGTCTATAGTTGTTTTTTTTCCCTTATTTTCATGTCAGGAATCTCGTGAGATGGTTTTATCAGTGTTATTTTCCAACCCCCTGCGTTTGTTAGTATTATAATCTTTACAGTTAAGTAGACAGCGAAAGAATTGATTTTATGTCTTAAATCTCTTTGCAGGTCTAAAGAAATCTATGTACACTTACTTGTCGTATGGTCTTTGGCCATACATATGGGCGACGCTATTTACAAAAAATGCGATGTTGAGAGTTAAACAAAATCTCCAGTTGAAGGTAACGAAGAAAGAGTTCCAGAGACTTTCTCCCCAGAAGTAATAAGGAACAGCCACAGGAATGAAGATTACAAAGATGGCGAATAATGGAATGTAGAATCTGAAAATAGCCAATAAACAAAGGTTTCTTTGTATCACATAAACGGTAAACACATATAAGGAATTTTCGTATACGTGCTTAAGGATAAGACCTGAACATAAGAAAATAAGTTAGCGCTGTTTCTCTATTAATAATCGCAAAGACTTCTGTCTCTTGATGACATTTTAGACATACAAGCATTCATTTTTATAAAATTAGTTGGCAACAGTGTCAACTGGAGTGCTTAGGGACGAAAAACCTACAGAACTTTTCTACTGTGTCGAATAAAGTTATGTATATGCAAAGTTTGGTGCCGATAAGTCTAATGATATGGAAGGAAATTGATAAAAATTAATAGTGAATTTTAAAAATGCTTGGCAACACTGAAAACTGGGGCGCTTGATCATGATGGTGATGTAGTCAAGACAATGCCTCTCCAAAGACGCCTCAGACATGTCTCTATATCTTGTATTATGAAAATGAATTTTTAAGCTTACACATTTTTTATCCACTCATCTGCTTATTACCCCATTCAAACTACACGTGGATAGTTTCATGGTGCTTGTAGATTCGAGTGGCATCTGCAGTTAAAAGTTTTAAACATTGCTTTAATTCGGTTAAGTTTGCATAACGTAATGAACGGGTCTTAGAACCAGTGTTGGCATAAGACAAGCTGGGGTCCGGGGTAAGTGAACTTGATTGAGGCCCTTTCACGAACATAATCGTGAGCACAGACGGCTACTACTATTGGTCGGAAGTTTATGATTGAAAACTGCAGCTTATAAGAGATTTCTATGCTTGTCTTTTTACGCTATGTTAATCCCTTGAAAATGAAATCCTTATGTGGGAAAACATTCGTATGTGGCATTTCCACAATCACAAACTTTGCTGAAATACATGTATTGGGTATAACTTATCTCGTGCGATTTGCTGAGCCGACGACATCATTATTGGTCGATATATGACGTTATTTGTGATGATAGCACTACCTTAAGCTTTTGAAATCACGTCTGTTTTTTAATTTCTTCTAAGGAACCTTATCCTTGTTCGGTCTGTGAAACTTTACCCCTCAATTGGGTACTATAGAGAGAGACTGATCTAATCCTACGTTTTGTTAAAAATTAGTTTTATACACAAGATGATGAATTGAGACTTGCAAAAATCACTAATCATTTTTTTTTCTTCCTTTCTGGTTGCTACAGCTGTTTTGGCCTTTTCTACTTTAACAATAGAATATATATCGTCACCTTGGAACCAGAAGGGTCCACTTTTTTTTGGCAAAATGGAGTTAACACTGCAGTCAAAGACCTTGTACTGAAGGGCACCTACTCCAAAAATAATATCTCAGAAAACGACCTCCAAGTGACCAGAAATGTTAAAAATAAGACTTTAAATGGAAATTAAAACTTTAAAACTGTTTTTACTCAAAAATAGCTGAAGTGGACATAGAACCTTCTGGTTCCAAGGTGACTATGTACATACTGTGGTTGCTGACTGATGGATGTTTAAATGTATGTATCGTAAATGTAAAAAAACAGTCAGACAGCCAATGACATGGCATTTCGGCCACAATATAATGTATATTTGACTACAGTACTTTTGATTGTGGAGAAGTGATAGATGTCTGATAGCCTTCTTAACCGAGTAACCCTATGACATCCCTTCTCCGCAGCAGTGTGAAGGATATAAATGTTTCACTTTAAAAGCTCATCTTCCAGGAAGTCAATAAGACGGATATAGATCAGTTCTCCTTTATTTTGTCCAATTTATGACATTCACGCAGTGTATATAGTTAATACATTACCATCATACACCTGGATTCGTCATATAAATACACAAATGTAACATAATGTAAGTATTTTGTGAAATATAAGTAAACATATTCGGTTAAATATAAATTATAAGACAAAATACAAGAAAAACAAAGCATATAAAAACAATCAAATACAATACAATACTCAGGAGAATAAAATATGCATACATAAATGGTAATTTATGAGCTTTCATATTATTCAACGATGGAGTAATAGCCAGCAGTAATTTGTGTTTTTTATAAAATGTAGGAACTGTGTTTCAAATTTGTTATATCTTAATCTCTTCCCGCTACATGGTAATACATTAGTTCCCTTGACTCAATGTTGGCATCCCACAACTAAATTCTTTACATGCATTTTTCATAACTTTACTTATTTTTTCATAAAAAAAAATAATATTTTTATCAAATACATTGCTCTTGACTGTAGAAGTTCCTCCATTTCTACTTAGAAGAATCACCCTTGCGAAACTGGAAACGAATATGAAGTTGAACAAAACGTCTTTAATGTTTTCTCCTTTTATATAGGTTAGTAAGTTGTTGCACAACGTTGCACCACTAAACACAATTAAGGTTAATGTAAAGCAACGATCTCCAACAAAAAAAAAAGATGGCAGCACAATCTTCGTATACCTCTAATGTATCTTTTTATCTTTGCACGAAATTTCAATGTTGCCTCCTACAAATTCAAACCTAGAGAGTCAGGGAAGAGAGTTCATAACCAATTCAAAAATTCAATTAATGCCGATTTTTTTTATTTTCGTTTTTCTTCATTGTTGAAATCACTTGATTGTTGTTCTGAATATCAAAACCTCTTTCAACAATGAACAAAAACGAAAATAAAAAAAAATGGCATTGATCGAATTCTTGAATTGGTTATTAACGTTCATCCCTGAAAGTTTGAACTCTCTAGGCTTGAATTTGTAGGAACAGTGTTGAAATTTCGTGCAACGATAAAAATACATTAAAGGCATACGGAGATAGTGCTGCCATCTTTTGTTGGAGATGGTTGCTTTACGTTAACCGTAATATTTTCTGTATGTTAAGTTTATTTTGCGAAGCCGGATATTCTACTCTACCTAGTATTATAATTATGCATTACGCTATTTTGTGTGAAATGGTAGTATTTAAAATGCAAACTCTTTTTTCAATAATGATAATAATAATAATAATAATAAACTACAGATTCAGAAATGTACAAGCAAGGCAAAGGAAGAATGTTTACATCCTTGAATTGTGGTTTACAGGATTGTCTCTGAAAGAAACTTGCATTGAATGTTTCTGGGTTTTAAATATTTGATTACTTGAATGTGTATTTCATCAACATATATCTCTCCATATTTAAGCAAAAATTGACCGAAGTATACATTTCTGAGTGATTTTTCATTTAGTTTAAGACTCGTAACATACATCAAACACGATTTAGTTTTTGGTTTAGTGTTTGAAGATGAATTTACTATTTATTTTAATTATTTAACATGAACCTTTAGAAATTCACTTAGTAAATTGAGAACTTTTCCATAATAATGGAACATTTTGGAACATATTTTGAAGTTTGTCTCGAGAAATTACTGCAAAGCGATTTCTTTATGATTATCTGACTATGTGCTCAAATTAAGCGTTATAAATTGCTTTCGCATCATGAGCGCATACTATCCTTGTTGGTGGAATTTTCATAATGTGTTTTTGAGTGTGTGTGCGTGTATGAACGTCTGTTCATGTGAAAAGACCAAGTATGGAAAGATGTTAAGACTCCAAGCGGATGCCATTGTGTCACTCAAGCATGCACATGAACGAACAGTTTGCACATGTGTATGTTAGGACGCTCTTTCCTCATCTCCTGGTTTTAGTTTATTATTTTTGCAGAATGCTGCGGGAAGACTCATATGGAGCAACGAACGCTTAATGTATGCAGAAAGTATTTCACTGACAGCAATGCACAAACCAACGATTAAAAAAAGATACATACACCTTTAGTCGTTTCTCAAATGTTACTCAATGAATGACCTACAACCCAATCGAGCACACTACATATATTTTTCTGACCTTTAATGATTTCGTTTCAATTTCAAACACATAATACCCTTACCAAAACCCACCTCCCATCAGCACTTGCGCACGTATAAAATGTCGTCAACTGTTTTTGATGTGGACGTCCGCCATTTTGTTTTCCTGTCACTTCCTATTGTCCACTCCTGTGTTCAGTGAACTATTCTTCTTCTGTCTACTGATGATGGGTTGAAAGCCGAAATATATAGTTACTTAGTGTTAAGTGTGAAATTGTGCACGTGAATTCCCATCCTTTTACTTTAACCTACATATCTTTGTAAAGCTAAGGACTTCATTTTGTAAATGTAAAGTAATCAACTGTGTCCAGGTAGAGACTTAGAAACTAAGCCCTGATATGAGACTTTAGCTGGGTAAAATATTGACCAATGATATACTCAGAGACGTAATTCACAAGGAAAAACAAATAGTAACACAAACCACGAATTAGGAAAACCGAAAGGTAGTTTTGAAATGTTGGAAGACAACTAAGAAATGACAACGTCAAGAAGAGAAACAAATATGAGGAAGCCTTTCTTAAAAAAAAAAAAAAAAAAAAAAAGATCTCGTCTAGAGAGATATGGATCAGACAGTTGTTAGTTGGCTAGAGAGTTAAAGAATCAGATGGATACCACAGACCTCATAATAGATAGCACGCTTCCCCATTTCTGGCTGCGCTAAAACTAATGGAATTTTGTTCAGAGCACGCGATTTTGAATCCATCCGCTAGATAGCTCTGCCATAGACCTCGTAGCAGAATATGACGTCTATGGCAGAGCTACCTAGCGGATGGATTAAAAAAAAGTACTCTGAACAAAAATCCATTAGTTTTAGCGCAGCCAGAAATGGGGAAGCGTGCTAAGTCTATTTATTATGAGGTCTATGGATATACAGAGAAAAGAGTTAAGTCATATCCTTGCCAGAACCTTGGTACGACCCAGCAAGAACCAACCAACCTGGAAGTCTAAACTGCCTACCTCTAAGGCAGTTATCGGTCACTCCTAGGAATCGTGAAGCCAAAGGTCCATGGCATTTGGACAGGAGATCTGCTAACAGACGAACATCGAGGAGACCCAGCACCAAACAAAAACCGCTTGAGAAAAGAAGCAGCTGGTAAGCGAAGTTTTGAATGGCTACTCCTCACAGTGAACATTCCCCACGATCTCTATCAATGTCATTAATCATTGGACTAGGTCTCTGCCAAATTATACTCTCTTTCAATGACTTTAGTTACCACCATTTGGTGCATCTAAGCTTTCGCTAACAACCCACCACGCGATCTTTCGTAATTGGACCTGGTAACCCTCTTTTATTTTGTTATAAAACGGATGAATACTGGCGTGGTACCTTCTCTCAGCCTAAAGCTACAGGCAGAAGAGGGTGGAGACAGCTATCTGTTGTGTAGATATAGTCTCCATGGTAAAGTGGAAAGAAGATGAAGGTTAGAATCCTTAATGACGTTTACAACGGATGAAGAAAGACGCAGAGAATAGAGAAAAAACGGAGATCCCAGTTCAAACTCAATACTACAGATCTACTGGTTAGGGTTGTTATATTTCAAAAGTGAAAATCTGGGACGCTATTAATTTACGAAAATCTTTGAAATGAAGAGAAAAAACATGAGGAATAGTTAACACTAATTCATTGCATTAAAAATGACGTCACCTTTACATCCAACACTCTGCACCTTCGTATTCGCAGGGACTACGAATGCACTCCGCTACTAACATGTAAAATTACAAAATATTGTCGTAGGAACGACGGAAACACTGCGTAAAAGAAATTAAAAGTTTAAAAGAAATCTTCAATCAATACGACAAAAAATACGTTTTTTTCCAGCTCATAAGTTTCATTTTTATCGAATTTTTTAAACATTTCCCATTGGTGCGTGTGTGCTTTAATTAAACGAAGTATCGTTTTCTTCATGGCATTGTTATGGTCAGCAGGAAATTATCAACAAATTCACTCAGTGATTCAAATAACTCGGAAGCAAGAGGCAGATGGAAACAAAGAGTAATACCGATAACAATCAACACTGACCAGCAAATCTCTTTGTACCTGGCCCAGTGTAAACGTAGTTGAATCGTGAAATGCATGTTGCATGTACTCAAGATTTTATTTTTACTTTTTTCATCTGCAGTACTCATATATTCAAGAAAATATAATCATGTGAAAAGAAGTCAGTCAAACTTGAAATTATCAAACTTAGCACCACGAGAAAAATAAAAAGAAAGAAAGAAAGAAAAAGAAAGAAAAAGAAAGAAGAAAAATAAAAAGAAAGAAAAAGAAAAAATAAAGAAAAATAAAGAAAAGAGAAAGAAAAAGAGAAAGAAGAGAAAGAAAAATAAACAGAAAGAAGGGAAAGAAAGAAAAAGAAAGGAAGAAAAACTAAAAAGAAAGAATAAAGAAAAAGAAAGAAAGACGAAGAAAGGAAAAGAGAAAGAAAGAAAAATAAAAATAAAGAAGAAAAAGAAAGAAAAATAAAAAGGAAGGAAAACAAGAAAAAAGAAAGAAGAAAGAGAAAGAGAGAAGAAAGAAAGAGAAAAAATAAGACAAAGAAAAAGCAAAATAAAATAATAAGAAAGGAAAAAAAAGAAAAAAGAGAGAGAAGAAAAAATAAAGAGAAAGAAGAAAAGAAAAAAATAAGAAAGAAAGAAAAAGAAGCAAAATAAAATAAAAAGAAAGGAAAAGAAGAGAAAAGAAAGAGAAAAAGAGAGCGAAAGATAAAATGGAAATGAAGGAAAGGAAGAAAAAGAGAGCACTAGATGATGTTGAGGTTTCCTCTGCTCTTGGTTCTACCTTCTTTTTTACTGTTGACAAAGTTCAGTAAACTATACGAAATACTGTTCCGCTTAAATCATCTTCTGACTATAAGATTATTTTCTTTAACTAAGCCACTAATAGGGTGGCCATTTGTCCTGATTTGTATGGTTATGTCCTGTGCCCGGCTTAACTCTTTCATTCCGATAGTTGTCAGCCCCCGAAATTCGTCCTTTCTGAACGACTTTCGCGAAATTCGTAAGAGTCATTTTAAACTCTCCTTGCTTGGCTCGTAGTTGTCCTATTTACATCAAATAAAAATTGTTTTGCTTCGTAGGTGCCATATTTGAATATACAATTATCTATTTGTACTTAAAACGGTAAACATATTTTTAAAAGAAAATTTTTGGATTTTTTTCCCTCTAGAAAACACTGATCGGGCTCAATATTTTTTGTCAGCTAATGCAATTAGTAGGCAGTGACAAACACTAAACGCCAAACAAAACCGTCACACACACGGATACGTAAAGAGAGAGAGAGAGAGAGAGAGAGAGAGAGAGAGAGAGAGCGTACGAGTGAGAGAAAGAGAGAGAAGGATATCAGCAAATTTTTTCGAAGCCTCAAATGTTCATTGATTTCTTTGCAATTCCTCTAAGGTGATAGGAAGAGATAGGAGGAGATGGAAACAATCAGAGTTATAGAGAAGCAAACGCGTGCTTTTTAAAAGGAAGGTGTAAATAACGAATTTAAAACCCACTTGGAAAGGGGTAGCACAGGGATAGGAATCTTATTTTTTTCCGTGTGCGTGTGTGCACCCACTCACCAAAACGTACAGACTAAAAAAAACAACCATGAAACAAAAAACAAGAGGCTTTTGTTTTCTTATGCAAAAGTAGCAGTCAGACCTGGTGACGAAGTTTCTTGATGAACTTACGGGGAATGATCGAACTGTGTGTTTCTGACTGTCAAGCCCTCTTATCATTTGTTATGAAAAATAACACTCCTGCAGTGTTACCAAGTCGATGTGTGGGCTCGATTTAGTCTTGAAATGAGGCACATGACATTCCGAACTATCTCGAATTAGCTATCTCTATTAAATATCAAATGTAAGTTTACTTGGCAAGGACCAAATTATACGCTTACCTTCAACATGGTACACTTTCCTCGCTCCCATCATATCGTTTAACAAGATTGCGATTAAAAACACGACAAGTTTCGCCAAATAACGCATGGACTTCCTCAGGTGAAAAAAAGGTAGGTTAAAAAGTTGACGGAATAAAAGAAGCCGTCCGCAGATATGGCTTTTGTCAGTTTTCTTTGCAGGTGAAATAAAAAAAAATGGCTGTCCTGAGCGGAAACAAGGTAGATACAATGTTGCCACGCTGTGTTGTGAAATTGAATGCTGTTGCCAGATACTAAAAACAAGACTTCGATGAACAACTGTGTGTTTGGTTATGCATAGGAAGTTGTATGTTTAAATATGTTTATTATTATTATTCTTTTAAAACAGGTTGAAATAAATGAATAAATGAAAAAAAATATGTTGTTGTTTGATTGTATTTTATTTATTATATCAAACCACGTTATTTTACATGCCTTAATCTAAATTTAGTGCAGGTTGTTTTCTAGTGAATAAGGATGCTTCCATAAACCATTCGCTCTTTATAGGAATCTGATTTGTGCAATATCCTGGCATCGGTTATTTCATTTGTGGTAGTCTTCAGGTGTTGTGAGAGGCCAGATGTGGGAAATTCATTCTTTTTGGCATCTCTAATGTGTTCCGTGACTCTGGTATTAAGACTCCTTCCGATATACTCGTCCCTGCACAGACAAGTGATCTTTTAAACTACCCTATCTGTATTTTTGGAACATAGTAACTTTTAAACAGGGTGCAAATTTTATTTCAATGGTTTTTGGAGTTTTAGGGGCAGATTTCAACTTATTTTGAACGATTGGTACAAAGGCAAACCTATCCATGTTTTATCTTCTTTTTCTCTTCACTTTTCGTTTGCCTGGTTTTATATGTTTCAATTGTGTGCGCTGGTACCATTTAAACAGTGTGTGTGTATCATATCCATTTTGTTCTATCCGTATAATGTATTCAACTTCTGTGATTAAATATATTTTCTTTTTTTTGTGCAAAGGTTGAGGGCACGTGAAAAGAAATTAAGCCAAATATTGTATTTCATTTGTACAGGGTGGCCTGACTTAGCGTGTATATATTGTTCTAAAGTAGGTTTCCGATATACTGTAATTTGAAATGTATTATTTTGTCTGTATATTTGTAATTCTAGGAAAGATATACCGCCATTGGTTTCTAGTTCTTTTGTAGGCTTAGTGCAAGAAGTAATTCTATTTGTCTTCCTTATAAAGAATGAACAGGTCATCTACATACCCCGTAATATCTGATTTGGTTATCGAAGCATCCTTTTTTTAAAAAAACAAAAACAAAAACAACCTGCACTAAATTTAGATCAAGGCATGTTAAATAAATCATGGTTTGTCATAATAAATAAAATACAATCAAACAATCATATTTTAAAAACATATCTTCATTTAATTTCAATTTTATTTTGAAATAATAAACATATTTAAACATACAACTTCCTATGCATAACCAAACACACAGTTGTTCATCGAAGTCTTGTTTTTAGTATCTGGCAACAGCATTCAATTTCACAACACAGCGTGGCAACATTGTATCTACCTTGTTTCCGCTCAGGACAGCCATTTTTTTTATTTCACCTGCAAAGAAAACTGACAAAAGCCATATCTGCGGACGGCTTCTTTTATTCCGTCAACTTTTTAACCTACCTTTTTTTCACCTGAGGAAGTCCATGCGTTATTTGGCGAAACTTGTCGTGTTTTTAATCGCAATCTTGTTAAACGATATGATGGGAGCGAGGAAAGTGTACCATGTTGAAGGTAAGCGTCAATTTGATATATTTAACTTTCCACCAATCTGATTGTCTCAATCTCAGACATCTTTTGAATTTGTAAATTTTTAGTAAATTTTACTAAACTTGAGGATAGTAAATTTTTGGTCACTAAATTACTTATCAAAAAATGTAGGTCTAGCGAAAAAGCTGATAAAATGGACTTTCAACAGTTAATTCTGAACTTCAACTTCCTTTCAACTTAGAGTGGAACGTGCAGTGACATTTTCAAAGCTTCCCCGCAGAACTTCTGCTGAAAGTGGATGTAATAAGGGAAAAATATCAACAACATTGTTTAATATATGGGTACATTGTATAGCAGTTTACTACCAACGTAAGTTAGTGACTACATGGTCTTGTTATAGGTTTTTAAACACTAAATCGTACTCATCATATTACACTTCCTTAAACTCCTTTCCAGATCATACCCAGGGTTCAACATTATCAAGATCTTGGCGTTGCATTTGGCAGGAAATTAACCTGACACACTGACTACAGCATTTCCAAAGTTATGAAAACCCTAGGTCTGATACATAGGTTCACTGAGATCACTAACATGCTTGCACTTAGAACGTACTTTCTAAGCTGTGTTTTGCAGATTATTGATTGTTCCTCTCCTATCTTGTCCATAGTAAGTGACAATAATCTCTTACGGTTGGATTTCTTCATACGTATAGTCAATAATAGATGCCCTTCCTCATCTCACCTATCCAAAAGTGATATTCTTTCTAACCTTCAACTAAATGACCTCCCTACTCGCCGTAAACTTTCCGATCTTAGATTTCTTTGCAACATAATGAATGGTAATATCCGCACAAATGATGATCTCCCATTGTTTCAGTTACGGGTTTCGAGAACTAATAGCACATGCAATGACTCCAAGGTTATCTTTAGAAAAGAAATCATTCCTAATCAGACTTCCCACAGTTTATCACTCACCGACCAATCCTCCTGACTTTTACCTTCCCAAACCTACCTATATGAAACTTTGTGAAAGGGAGTTAGTTATCTTAATATTACATCTATTGCATTTTCTTATAACTATTGTATGTGTTTCTGTTCAGTTATAGTTTTTCTGTTTTTGTCATTTTTTTATGTTACTTCCTAGTGTAAAATTATCTAAAATGACTACTACATGCTGTATCTAGGATATGTTCTTTAAATAAACAAATACATGTCTAATTACTTTTTGTATTTTATATGCATTTGTTACCTCAACCTAATTATCATTCATCAATGAAAGATATGGTTAACTGAGAAAAAAAAAATAGATTCACATCATCTTGCATTTCACTTTTATTCACCTTGTCAAAGTGTCCGGCCATTTAATCTATCCCCCCTAATGGTCACTAATGATGTACCGTACAGTGATAAAAGACGATAATATTAATTTTAGTGTTTTTATAAATATACGTCAAATTGCCAAGCAAAGAAACTATTTTGCCTTGCATAGCAACCCGCTGAAAAACTTAACTAACTTATTAGCCAACTGAGTATCCCAAGCAGGGCCACAGCTTGTATTTTAGCAAGGGAGGAGCACACTTCGATTTGGCTGCCCCCCTTTGAAGGAACCAAAACCGTACCGTCCCTACTTATCTTCAATTAGGGTCCCCACCCGGCCTGGGGAACTATTAATATAACAGTGCTGAATTAGCTCATTGAACCTTTCCACAATCTGTGGGCCGCGGGCGACCATATCTCTTCGGAGGTCTAGGAACTATTAATATAACAGTGCTGAATTAGCTCATTGAACCTTTCCACAATCTGTGGGCCGCGGGCGACCATATCTCTTCGGAGGTTCGGAACCAGTAGTTCATATACCTTAGTCCCTTCCTTGAGGGATAACCTCCCTGGGCGACTCTCTCTCTTCGAGAGGAACGGAACTCAGAGAACGTGGTCTCTTACCCTGGCAGTCCCATCACTTCTTTTCCCCAGTATGTCTTGCTTGCCCACTGCGGTACGAAAATAACAGCCGAACAGGACTGTTACAGAACGTGAACCCTTTGACCCCACTCTCCCCCAAGATGAGACCATGAGCCGCGAAACTTAGTATTCTGACACTTTTCCAGCAAATAAGGAAGTGTGATATAAGATTTTGCATGGTTCTTACCTGGGAATGAATTTTCCCTAACAAGAAACACTTAACAGGTGTCAGAGCCCGATTTTGATGAAAATTCGTATGTAGCTAGAGTGCCTAGGTACACCTCCACAGCCAAAATTACAGGTGCTGTCGTCAACAAATAACGACAGGGGAACCCGTGAAAGATGAAACGTACAGAGCAAGTAAATTCAAAACAGAGTATGAAAAACGTCTTTTCTTTTATAAACTGTTACATATATTGAAAGTAAATGACCATTAATGGATACTGGACAGGAGGTGATACATGCTGGATGGTATGACAATGATCGCCATCTTGACTATGCTTCAAATTTTAAAAAAATAGTAAGTGAGCCAAGTGACATATCAACCTGTGCTGGAATGTTCCAAGAAACCCAATAATGAAGTTAGTTTTGGCATAACTCGAATCTGGTACGAGAAAGTGACAGGTGAATTTGACCTGGAGAATGTGTAAGTCGACTGATGAAAAACAATTTTTTGTTGAAACAGTTGAAGGAACAACAACCTAACGGATACAGAAGAGACACAGTTATGTCTTGTTGCTGACCAGAAAAAAAGAAAAATGGCGCCCATGCTTCGGAAAGAAACTGTGGTTACAAAAAGGAATTTCATCAAATACTTTAAGAAAGTCAAACAAAAAACAGAAGTATGTAGAACACACCAGTGTACATATTTTACAAAAAGGAAAAAAAACAAACAAAGCAAACATACGCAGTTGTTTACTTTAAAGAACAGTGCAAAGTTGGACTGTAACTTCTAGACTCCGTACCACCCCCAGGATATGCGGGTGTAACAGTGCTGGGAAACTCACATTCTTATTTAGTGCATGTGTGTTTGTACCAACTCGCAATATAGTGACTGTAGAGGAGTAGAGATGGCGCACATGTTTGTAACTTTCGGAAATTTAATTTGGAACTTGCAGTATCTTTTAAAAGAAAACTTTTTATCTATTATTTAACGATAAATATGAATCTATATGCATTGACATAATTTTTACCTTTAACTAATATCTAGTTTGTTAATTATTTAATACTGTGATTCAACAGTCATTAATGTAATGCAACAAAATGACCCGACGGGACCTGTAACTCACCGTCAGATCGTAAGACCATAATATCGGTTCAAACAGTGATTGTATCACTTTTCAGAAAATAAAGCAAGAAATTGTGATATTCCTGATTTTTGTTCATAAATAATTTTCTTTCAGCAACGAGGGATTCCCCCAGTGACCACTTCTCTCGCCAGGAGTGGAACTTGGGGAGTGCGAAATATTTCTTTATTGGGCATACCAATATCTTACCTTCCCTAGTTAGTGGAACCCCACTGGAAACGACCATCTCTCTCCCCGAGGTCTGGAATTTGCAGTGCAGTGTTTCTAGATCCTCTCAACCTGTGGGCCGCGGGCGACCGTTTCTCTTCGGATGACCGGAACCAGTAGTTCATACACTGTTCTTACATCAGTGCGAGGACTGCGTTGTTAAGCGACCGTTTCTCAGCGATAGGAACGGAGCTCACTTCGTGTCGATTGTATAACACATCCTTGAGCATCATTGGGTGGCGGTTCTCTTCGTTAGGAACGCAACCTGAGGAGTGTGCTCTTTATCTTAGTTCCTGCCATTCACCGTGGTTCCCAGTGTCCAACTTGTCCACTGCGTCGCTGAGGCTAACACCATACTAGGCTGTTACGTAAGATTATGAGGTAATGCTTCCATAATCATCGGTGTTACATTCAGATTATGAGACTCAGTGTTGTCACAATCATCGATGCTACACGGGGCCTTGGGCAAAGGTGTTTCGCTGGGCCCCTCTTAGTAGAAAAGTTGGATTTTTAAAGATGTTACTGGAATTGAATTGCAAAGTGATGCGTGTTTACCGATGAACTTATTGCTAGATACCATATGTAGTTTTTCATATAAATAGAATAATCCAAAGAGCAGGGCCCCTCATTTTCTAGTTTGCATGGTTGAGTAAATTATTATTGATTTAACATTTTAATTGATAACATTATTTTCTGCCTAGTTACGGCGGATTATCACAAAGCTTGGGGCCCCGTTTGCTCTGCCGGATCTACAAATTTTCATATGGGGGAAAAGTTAAATTTTGCCGCCCTTTCCATTGTTTTTAGCCAAATAACACGACCCACCGATGCGACGGCCACAACATTGTACTATTGTTATCTTCTCTAGAACCTGTCATGGCATCGCTATTACTAACTCCAGTAAGGCAGTAGACCTACCTATCTGGCTTGAATCGCGGTTTTGAATTTTAGAGATGAAGGTATAGGTTGTTTGGAATAACATAAAAAATGTCTTAGAGCGCCGGTATTGAAATTTTGAACACGTTTAGACCAATTTCAATATAATAGCCGATTTTACTTCCTTTTTAGGAGCATTTATTTTGATGTTTTCCCCCCCCCCCCCCTAAATACGGCACTGGTACTGTGTAGACTCCATTGTGTGCAACAGATTTAAATTAATAAAAACAGGAAACAAATTAATAACCTTAGCGAACACAACATATAGACTTCCCTTAAGATTATTCAAACTTGACCATAATCAGATCATAACAGCAATAGACACGTATGGCGCCAGCGTTTGGGCACACAGACTGAAGGAAACACTCAACAAAAAATTAAATATAGCACAAAGAGCATTATTACTAAGAATGGTCGGAGCGTAGAGGACAACACCGGAGATCGCGCTGAATATTATCTTAGGAATTCCCCCCTTCTACTAAGAAGTTAAAAAAAATCAGCTGCGCAATATTGGTTTAAAAAAAGGATGACTTAGTTAGAACGACAGAAATCTTAAAACAGCTAGCAACTTCTAAGGATGAAATAAACACCATCATCTTAAGAGAATGGCAAACAGCACTAAATCCCGAAGACTACATGATTATAGAAATAGTACTGAACAAAGATTAAGCTGGGAAGACTGGAACCCAGTCAGAGGAATAGTGCATTTTCTCAGCGGTTACGAACCTTACTATGCTAAACTAATTGAATTAGGCAAATCTGCATCCCCGATGTGCGAGTGTGGAGCGGCATCTACGCCTGAACATGTGGTCCTCGAGTGCCAAAGAAATCGAATAAACGAAGATGGAACAGAAAATACCCTAATCGTAGAATTAAGAGAAGAGCTAAAGGACTCGACAATACTTGAAATTCTACAAGACAAAAATCAAGAGGACAGTATTAGACCAGCTAGCGACACAAATTTCACACATGGAGAAGATGAAATACTTACACCAAAACATATGAACCCAAACTTAAGCAGTAAACAGAAAGAAGTAAAATTATATATATAACAACATAATACTACTCAACTGTAAATAGTATGGATGAGTGAGCGGGCGTGTCCAGGTGTGGGCCCGATGGGGAAGGACATTGAGGAAACTCACAAACTTTGTGGACAAACATCTATTCTACGGCTGTGGTCTTCAAAATCCCATCGGGCCTCCGTGCGGTCGTTGCGGTGTGCGTGTTGATGTGCGAAAATATTCGATTCGTATGTGTTCGTATCTAAGTGAAAACTAATAAGTAAGCGAATAGCCCCCAGCGTCTGGCTGCCGACTCTCGAGGTTTTTGGACAACGCCGGAACTCCGAGACGCTGGATGGTAAACTAAATTTTATAACTCGGAAAATTATGAAACTTTATAAATATGAGAGAATCGAGTGTTAAGTGCGTATGTGGTGGAGTGGAGTGTGGAAGTGTGGTGGTATGGACCAGCGGATGGAGAGGAGGAATAGTAGAGAAGCCTTGGATCCGCCCCAATCGCCAGACCAGAAATATCCAGCGGCCAGGACTTGATTCGAACTGACCCCCCCCCCTCCTGGGTCCTGGGGATGCCTACCCTAATTTCATGGAGAACATCTTCAGTTCGATGTGCCCATCAGGAACGCGAAGTGAAATTGTGCAAAGAATGCAGAGAGGTAGGGGTGATGGTGGGTACCAAAATGAAAAGAAATGTACACAATGAAGTCTACATTGTAGTCAAACTTTGCACTTTTCTTTAAATATATTTGTCCCCCACCTGTTTTTTTTAAAAAATGTACACTAGTTTGGCATTGTTATCAAATGCGTTCTGACACTATTCCTCTTTGTAACCATAACTCCTTTTTCAAGCATGGGCGCATATTTCTTTTCTGCTCAGCAACAGGACATAGGTAGTTTATTTCATTGCAGGTACGATTAACGCAATTCCTCACCCAACTGGGCACCAACTATCAGTATACATTAAGCTTTCATTTCTTGCACAGTTTCAAAAAGAACAGAGTATTTCCAGGTATATGAAAGAAACAAGCAAACTAAAGTCACATCTCACCATCTCTCTCAAAAATGAGTTTATGGCAAAGCTGACTTGATCAATGTGTTTAGGGGGAAATTTTAGCTCAGATTGATACAATACATGACCGTCTTCTTATTAAAAACAAAATCTAAGAAGATTCAAGATGGCGGCCATGACAAATGTAACCTCTATTTGATAGTGCATTCCATCCAGTATCCATTAATGGGTATTAGTTTTCCTTCCTTTAAGCGTTTTACAGACTTTAATTCCTCTGTAAGTACTTATTTTTTCGAATCATTTTTTTTTACAATGTGTCCGTCTTTATGGACGAAAAAGTGCTTTTTGAAGGTTTCTTGATGTTCCCAACTCCTCTGCAAAGCCTGGTAAAAAAAAAAAAGCACTCTGAACCCCAGTAGCACACATACGTGTTTTCAACGTTGATTTTAGGTTCATTTCGTTGATTAACCGTTATCAGTTTTTTTTTTAAATACGTTTATTTTTAAACCATATTTCAACAAAGACATCATTGTGTCGATAAGATGTTAATACAACGTGTACTCATGTGTTGTTTTTTTCAACTACGGTATAGATATTGTTTAATGTGTTTCTTACTAATATTATGTCAAAGATTAATAATTAAAAAGCAATTGAATGACACAAACTAATTTTTATGTTCTTATGTGCACGTTGAAAACAGATAGAATTTTAAACTATATTTCAACGAACATTTAATTTCGTTAGTAGGGCGTTAATGTGAAGTGTTTTGAACACTGACATAGATTTCGCTTTACATGCGTTTCTCTAAGGTGACATATTACACTTATTGAGAAATACAAATTTAATAGTACAGCGATGGTCAAAGTGTTAAAAAAAAAATTGCGCATAACAAAGAAAGAATGAAAATACATGTACACTTCATTCATTTTTCTTACGTGATGGTGAACGTGCGCATACATGACGTAAAAAACTGCATTCTAGACTGCCTGTTAATAGATACAGCAAAAGAGTAGTGGACTCTCCAGGTGGATCCATGGATGAAGGTATAACGCGATGAGCTACCAACGAGGAGTGCAGAACGTACCTGGTTCGAACCCCACAACAGCGGTTGGATAATTTACTGTTGGAAAATGAACACCGTATATCATGATGAAAGCAGCGGATAAAATGAAACTAAATGTGTGATTACCAACAGACAGCATTCGTACTCTGTTTTGGCCAACTAAACCCGTTTCTTCTCAACCATTATTCAGCGTTGAACAGGCGGACATTTCGGTACATTTACAACGTTAAGAGAACGTTTCGGTACTAACGTTTAATCCACGTATTTTTAACGTTTGTGTGCTACTCGGGAACCACCGAGTTTACCTGTAAGAGTCGAGTTGGCTCATGATACACTCAAAAAAATATTGGTGTTTATTGCCACCCCAAAAGGAGTAATAGAACACTTCTACCTCTACACCAATTCCAGTGCTAGGTAACACAAATTCTAGTGTTGGTTAACACCATCCGGGGTGTGTAACACCGTTTCTGGTGTTGACAAACACTTCTACCGGTATTCAGAAACACCGTTAGGAGTGCTAAAGTGCACCGCTAGAAGTGTTAGGGAACATCTTCGATGGTGTTTATTAACACTCCTAACGGTGTTTCTGAATACCGGTAGAGGTGTTTGTGAACACCAGAAACGGTCTTGAATACCGCGGATGGTGTTAAACACTAGAATTGGTGTTACCCAGCACTGGAATTGGTGTAGAGGTAGAGGTGTTCTATTACACCTTTTGGGGTGGCAATAAACACCAATATTCTTTTTTTTTAGTGTACCTTGTAATAATTTCTTTAAATATCAAGAAAAGTCTTATAAAACTGGAAGATCCACACCTACTTCTTCTGGAACATAATAATAGGATCTGCTTCGAGATCGCTCATGTCAACAACTCTCCTCTTCTCGACGACGTCTGGGTGTGGAGTGAGGAACAACCACCCCACATGAGAGAAGAGGAAACCTCGCTTGGCATTGTGCGGGTCAGCATCTGTTTCACTGTACTTATGATGGACTCTGTGGTCCAATGCCCACGCATAGACATCTCGCTGAAACACAGAAAGAAAAATACAAATAAGTCATGTATTTGTATAGAAGATATCTAAATCTAAAGACAATTATTTTGTTGATAACTTTCTATATATGATCTAACAATTTCAAGGTTTACAGAATGAGTTATTTCTACAATTTGCGAAAATTGCATTGACATTTTCGAACAGTGGCGGTTCACGGAAGACTCAAGGTGAAATATTTTATATTTAGGGCATTATTTCAACAAATTAACCTCATAGAAAGCGTATATTTGATAGGTTTTAACAACAAATGAATGTTTCTTCGTTAAAATTAGCTTAATGTTTTATATTCCATGATAAAACTTAACAATAAACGGAAATATGATGAATTTAGACTTTAAAAAAATCATTTACCAGAAAAATATCAAAATTTCCTGGTCTGTTCCTTAGATCAGCGCCCCTCGTCACAAAATTCCTTGATTTGAAAGAGTAAAAACAAAGTACGTTGATAATTTTTTTTACAAAAATTTCGCTCCTGGAAAAAATCTAACCATTCTAACAATTTTCTTGGGTGATAAAGTGTCGAAAATGCAAAACAAAGCAAAAAGCAATAATTACGAGATTATCACAGCAGAAAAAAATATAAAAGTTCTGTCATGAATATCTCTAGATAGAAAACATGATCTGTGTAGATATCGAATCTTGGCCTCCCGTCCGGCGACCCGACGCTCTACCAACGACGTCAAGCGGCGAGCTGAAATCAACGGTTTAGCAATATTATTCATCCTTCCTAAGGTATTTAAGCAGAACGCTAACACATGGCACCGCGATAGTTCCGTGGATCATTACGACGGGTATTGTCTCCTTGATAGGAAGTGTGTAGAGTAGAGTGGGCCGATTTTTTTTTTTAGATATTGGGGTTCGAGTTGTCATCAAAAGTTGTGCATTAGTACCCAAGAAAGCCATGCCAAATATGGCTGTCCTAAAACAATATTTAACCGGGCCCCTGCTACCCTAAAGGGCCCCAATTTTTTTTCAAAACAAGGAATAAAAATATGATACCAGTTTCCACATTTTGGGATTCAAGTAGGTATGAAAAATTCTGTGTTGGTACGAAATTTAGCAATGTCAAATGTGGCCCTTCTTGGCCGTTTTCGAACTAAAATTTTCGTGGGCTCCGAGTCCCGACTAGATATTTTTTGATCTGGTTGTGTTTCGACGTACAAACAATAAATACAAACATAAATTTTAGGTGGGTATACTCCGTAAAAAGTGCATCTACCGTGCATATCTGGTTTTGAATAGATTTCGACTGTACACTCAAAAAAATTATTGGTGTTTATTGCCACCCCAAAAGGTGTAATAGAACACATCTACCTTTACACCAATTCCAGTGCTGGGTAACACCAATTCTAGTGTTGCACCTATTACACCTTTGTTCCATCCAGGATGTCCAACACCGTTTCTGGTGTTGACAAACATCTCTACCGGTGTTCAGAGGCACCGTTAGGAGTGTTAAAGTACACCGCTAGAAGTGTTAGGGAACACCTTCAATGATGTTTACCAACACTCCTAACGGTATTTCTGAATACCGGTAGAGGTGTTTGTCAACACCAGAAACTGTGTTGGACACCCCGGATGGTGCTAACCAACACTAGAATTGGTGTTACCCACCACTGGAATCTGTGTAGAGGTAGGTGTTCTATTACACCTTTTGGGGTGGCAATAAACACAAATATTTTTTTTTTTTTTTTTTTGAGTGTACGAAAAGGGATTTGATCAGTTGTACCTCGTGTATAAATACTTATTGACACTCCCCGTAACTCAAGTGTGCTTCCAAAGGACTTTTTCAAAACTCCAGATTAACAAGAATAGCCTTCGAAATCATCTTTCTCAAAGTCATTTCGAGTCTTTACTCTCAAGGATAATCTAAAGCAACGATCTCCAACAAAAGATGGCACCACTGTTTCCTTATATGTCTAATGTGTATTAATTTCGTTGCAAGTAATTTCATTGCTGGCTTCTACAAATTCAAGCCTCGAGAGTTCAAACTTTCAGAGAAGAAAAACCATAACCAATTCAAGAGCATGTTTGATGCCGAATGTTTATTTCAGTTTTCCTTCATTGTTGTTGTGAATAACGAAACTTATAACAGTGAAACTCTTTCAACAATGAACAAAAATTAAAATTAAAAATCGGTATCGACCATGCTTTTGAATTGGTTATGAACTTTCTTCCTTGAATGTTTGAACTCTCTAGGGTTGATTCGTAGGAGCAGCATTGAAATTTCGTGCAACGATAAAAATACATTAGACATATACGGAGATAGTGTTGCCATCTCTTGTCGTACATCTTGGCTTTACATTGCCCTTATATTAAGTAATGTGAAAAGAAGTCTGTGCTTTTAACAAATGCAACGTTCCCAAACTCTGAGAAACATTACAAAAATTGGCCAGTCATAAGCTCCTAACTCATATATTTCGTAATTATAAAATGACTTTTTCATTGTCATTTTCATTCAAAATTTCAAATCGTCAAGAGCTGAACAAGTGAAAGTATAATAGTCTTTTTTTTTTTAACTTGCAAAATATTAATAAAATTCCCACGTCTACCTGACATAGACCCAACTACTTAAAAATGAAAGAAGCACCACCCATATTAATACTAACTTATTTTACATCTCGGGAAAAGCCGTGGGCCCCCTCAGGAAGATTTGCCCCCTAAACTTTTTGGAGCCAATACGTCCCTGCCACCAGGATCGATTGAACGGAGTGATTCGCAGCTCACTTTAACAAAAACTATAGGTGCTTAGAAGTTGATCAATTCGCTGTAGGAAGTTGATACCAATTGAAACAAACAAACAAAAGAGTATCAACAAGGCAGAGAACTACTTCGTGATGAATATTGTACTCATACGCTGTTGATACATTTCCACTGCTATTTCTGATCGCACTTTACATTCAAGGCCATGAAGAGATTGTGAACTTCACTGAATGGATGTTGTCTGATAGGAAAAAAAAAGTTATTGAACTATGATTACTCATATAACCCGCTCTATTGTTTTTTTTAAAAAAGTATAATATAGATAACGCGAAATTATTTTATAATTTTAGTCACGCGACTAACTTCGATTAAAAATAGTATTACATCATCTTACGTAACACGTGTTCACGTTTTCTGTATGATTGCAATGGGTGAAAGTCCCGCGGGAAAGTGATGATACTTGCCAAGGTCAACATGTATTCATCATTAAATATGCATGTTAAGCGATTTTTTTTTAAATCAATGATTTTCCCTCCATTTTTTTTGTTATGTCGACGGTTCTTCAATATGGTGTTGCTTTACATGGTGAGCAGACGATCTTAAATGTCGCCACTACAGCAGATTTTGACTTTTTTCTCTCTTCGTATTACCCACACTGATACAGCGAGAAAAGATTCTCACGGAAATGGAGGAGACTGCTTGAACTTCACAGACTACATGATTCCCCCGACATTGTAAGAACAGTGTTTCTTCCAGAAGATTTTATTCGGGGGGGGGGGGGGGGCGGGGGGGGGGGGGAGCTAGCGAAAATTATAAACTTAATAATACATATGAATAATACAAGTGTTGAGACTAATTTTTTCGGGGTGCGATTGAGAACTCCCGGGGGAGCAAAGCCCCTCTATAAATGCATGCCTGAAAAAACATTGTATAAGAATAATGAAATCACGACGGTTAGCATGGGCAGGCCATGCAGCTAGGATGAGGGAGAAAACGAAGATTATAATTCCATCATGTTTGGAAAGCGGGATGTGGAAAGAGGCCGTTGGGAAGACAGATACATTGTTGGGAGAACAATATTAGAAGCGATGTTCGCGGAGTAGATATCAGTGATGAAAAAAAGTTTGATTTTGTCCAGCATCGAATTCAATGGCGAACTTCGTTACTGCGGCGATGAACTTGTGAATTCTGTAAGCCATAGACTTAACCTACTAAAATAATTCCTGTGTCAATTAATATGGATGTATTTTTAAATCAATTCCGAAAATAATGTTTTAGTCTTACAGTCTATACAGGGCGTTGGAAAATAACACCGACAAAATCACCTCAATAGATTCCTGACATGAAAATCAATACACATAATAAATATAAGCGTGGTTTGTCCGTGCGTGACGCTATAGCTCCGCAACCCACACCGCAGCTCCAAGGAGGTTATAGAGTATGGTAGCCCTCCATCCCCCATCCATGAGCAATGTTTCGGTTTGGAACTGCAGGGGTTGAGTTTGGAGATATGGGTGTCAAAAGAGGGCATCGCACCAATGGACTTCTTATGGGAAGTCGGTGAAGCAGCTGGGAATCGAGTGCCGACTGCCGAAGTGGCTGAGACTGGCCAGAATGTTCCTGAACGTTCTAGAAGGTTGCAGAATGTTCCAGACATAACTAGAATCTAGAAGGTTCGAGAATGTTATAGAATCTTCCAGAAGGTTCGAAAATGTTCAAGAATGCTCTAGAATGTTCCAGTTTGTTCTAGAATTTTCCAGAAGGTTCGGGAATGTTCCAGGATGTTCGAGAATGTCCCAGAAAGTTCTGGACCATCGAAAGGACTTCCAGTTCCGGAACGTTCTAGAAACCGGAAACGGAAGTCCAGAATCTTGCTTTATCCTGTTGTGGTGGGGATACGTTCCAGCTCAGAAGGGTATATATAGGCGATGGTGAGAGGCATGCGTCACTATACTTTTGGAAATTGGTTAGAGCAGATCAAGGAAAAGTGAAAGTGACAGAAAGTGAAAATTTTTAAACGTAATAAGTGAAAGTGCAACATTTTATTTATCCCGCACCAACGGGCGGTTACATCAGCTAGTATAACAATAAGGAAAAATAAGGTAGGCCGTGAATGCACATATGTTTTATTTCGGTGTTATAGTCTGCCGAAAGCGTGGGGAAATGAACTCTACAGTTTGATATTTCCAATACTTTTAACAGTAGAACGGAGACAGCATGATACCCCTTAAAAGATTTAATACCTACTCGATCCAAAAATACATATTCGAAAAACTGTGCAATGGATGCGCGAGGGATTCCCAAAGGAAATAGGGGGATACCAAGACACTCTCTGGAGTAAATAATGAGTCAAAATAAGCACGAGTAAGACCCCTTTCCTTATTATTGAAGATGATAGATGTTATCACCCCCAACTACGGTTAGCAACTGGACATTGTCAAATGCAGGAGAAAGCTTAAAAAAAAAAGGGCAGGATTTTATTTTTTCAAAAATGCCGGATAAATTAAATTTACAACAATAAACATTTTTATTGGCAGAATCACGTTCGTACACAAGCACGCCGTGAAATGCATAAGAAGAAACGGAAAACAGAAACAGCTCATCGGCCAGTTTTTAGGGCGTTATTACACTGTCGAGTTTGCTGATCAGCTTCCTCGACGAGCACGCTCCACAGTGTTATTGGACCTTTACACTGACAAGCTTGTTCGTCGAGAAAGCTCGGGAGAGGAAGTGGACCAACAAACTCAACAGTGTAATAGCGAAAAAAAAATCCGTCAAGCTTGCTCAAGGGCAGGCTTGTCGAGCAAGCTGGACAGCATTTGGAGACAGTATAAATTTCCTCGACGCCTGGTGGGGAAATACAGTCGAGGAAGCTGATCAGCAAGCTCGATAGTGTAAAAGCGCAAAGTATACTACAGTTTCCTCGACAGCAAGATTGACGAGCAAACTGTTGAGCAAGCTGATCAAGAAACTCGATAGTGTAAAGGCGCTTTACACTGTCGAGTTTATTCGTTTAGCAAGTTTGGGCGATTATGTTGATAAACAAGCTAGACAAGTGTAATAACTCCTTTACTTAAACAGAAACAAATTTGAGTGCTATATATCGACAGTACAGGGTAATTACAAATGGTTCATCGGGTATCGTGAGTTTATTTTTAAAAAAAAAAAAAGACTAATGCACTTACAGTGCAACAACATACCTCAAAAGAATCAGAAACTGACCAAGTTTTAAAGCGTAATTTCTAATGCGTGTAACTTTCACGACTAGCGACAGATGTCATCATGATCACAAATGCTTTATATGGCTGGCTTCCTTTGGTCACACGACACACATCTAAGCAGTAGTCCAATTCGGCCCAAACGCGTTCTAGAATAGCGGGAGTGATGTTGTGAATGCACGTGTGATGCGTTCCTTGAGTTCAGCCACATTGGAGCGGTGGCATAAACACTAAGTCCTTCACATACCTGCAAAGGAAGAAGTCTCAAATGCGTGAGATCGGGAGATCTAGGGGGCCATGAGAAAAGTGTGCGGTCATAAGGAGTACAACGCCCAATCCAACGATGTGATAACGTTTCGTTTAGGTATGTATGTCAATGAGGTGGTGCTCCGTCTAATTGCAGTATGAACTCATTAAAATCTCGTGTCACTTGTCCGATGAATCGTTTGTAATTACCCTGTAGTTTCAGCCACGCATTCTAGCAGTTATTAAATAGTGACAAATTACCACTTGTAACCGTTCATAACTATCACGTTTACCGTAAATAGCACAAACAATCCGAGCCCAGGCATAGTAACATCATGCTCATTTTACGAATATTTTTTTAAAAAATGCCGGACATTTTTTTTTAAGAAAAACTAAATGCAGGTCTGATATAACTAGAAAGGTTAAAAAGCCGGACATGTCCGGTAAATGCCGGATTGTTGGTAACCCACCTTATCCCCAACCAACCGAGCAATGACAGTCTTACTGATACCAAACATTCTTTGAAATATATTCAATTCTTACTCTATTTTTTATGCAGCCTTAAAAAAAAAATAGTTCCACAAAGGAAGTTTGGCGCAAACGAATTATTCTTACGTGCTAGAAAGTAGTTCCATTCATGCTTATTTCGTCCCACCTTTATTTCAGAGAATGTCTGGAAATACCGTATTTTTTTCGGGGAATCCTTTGCGCTCCTATTACAATTTTGGAATATATATTTTTGGATATAGAAGTCTTTGAGAGGGTATTATGCCTCTTCCATTCTTAATGATATTGGAAATATAAAGCTCTGTAGTTCATTTTCCCACGCTTTTGGTAGCCTATAGCGCCGAAACGAAACATATGTGCAGCCTCGATAGTTTCTTATTTTCATGTCAAAAACTTCGTGAGGTGGTTTTGTCGCTGTTGTTTCGCAACACCCTGTATACAATACGAATACGTTGTATTTCAGTTGCCTTTGCATTCGGAAGGTTGTAGGTTCGCATCCAGTTTTCCTTGGTCGCACCAAAACAAATGCTGGGATGGAACCTCGAACAAGACCAGGGCTGATTCCATCCCTTTGTTGTTACATTGTCATGAATGCAAAACGATACACTTGAGCTATTATAAATAAATATATGAAAGAATTGTTCACGTACCTGACCAGAAATGGTGAATAAGATCACGAGGAGTAACCTGAGTGGCCATTTGGCTTTATACGCTCTGTGAGACCACAGGCGATGGGCTCCTGCTGTGATCCCAAAACCAGAAGAATATGCAACAATTAATGCTGAAAAGAAAGAAGAAAACATCAAAACAAAGATAAGAGAAATATGTCAAACATTTTTTTTAAAAAATTCTACAGATTTTCAACTTACAAGGAAACATTCCCAAGTATCAACGTCTTAAGTCTTGAAAACCAAACTTATTGGATAGAATATCAGAAGTTAAGAAGATGGCAACGTGTAAAGGAATAAAATAAAGGTTTTCGTGACCTGAAAATTCTAGTGGAATATGCCAATTTCAAAGAAGTAGATATCAGAACGAACGGGTCAATCGGGTAAAGTTTTTGAACGATTCCACGATTGGGACCTGGCCTGGACCCGTGACAAAGCAGTTTTAACTGTTCTAATTGTACACTGTTGTGTTTCAACAGTGTTTCATTCAGAGATAACCAAGAACCAAATTATCGCAAGAGGTGTGTGCCCTACTTCCAATCGAAAATTATGAAAGAATTTTTTGTTTGAAGGTTTGAATAGGATTCAAGCGTTAAAATCTTTTAACCTCTTGGTCCCCCCTCCCCAACAAAAAAAAAGTTTCGTCAAAATCACTTTTCTTATAAAATCATTACTCCTTTTCAGAAGGACATTTATATTTTTTTCAGGTTAGGGTCACGTGTTTTTGTGAGGAGTGCATGTCTTCTGTAAGAAAAATTGTTTTCAATATTGACAATACAGAAATTCAATGTATTATTCTTTCTGTGAGAATACTTAGGCATACAGGACATAGTAATTTAATATATATAAGCTCACTTCAAGCAATATCACAAATGCCAGTACTCACTGGTTCAAGCCACAGGAACACAACAACGTCAAAGTAGGACAAGACTCACTCAAGATTCGATCATTGGCTCGCAGAGAGTAGTATCTCAATACAGAAAACCCTTTTAAGGTGGGGCCATTCTCGCGCAGGCGCATTACTCCTTAAACAGTAAATATTACTCCTTAACCGTAAATAAGACTGACAAGCGGCTGATTTCCAATTGCCAATTTGGTGTATTGGTAGCATGTTGGAAAGCTAATACGGGGAACCCGGGATCGAATCCTGGTGTGGTTTTGTTTGCATTTTTCTTAAAGAAAAATAACTTCTCATATATATATATATATATAAATGACCGGGAAACCGGAACAGTCGCTCCAATAGGCTTCTGCCACTAACTGGAAGGAGACTCCTTAATTCCTCTTGCTAAGGCTTAAGGGAACCAACTGAGGTAGACGCCTCATGTCCAATCCATACGTTCACGTCGTGGGGCCTGTTAGTACCCAAGCAGCTGCTTGGCGAACGAACATGCACGGGCTGCTAACCAACTCGCATTAGCATATAGAGTGGTGAGTCAAATGTCTGCACCCCTTCATTCTTTACACATGATGGTACAAGTAAGGAAACAGCCTCGGAGGTACTCATTGCCCGGAGGACTGAATGCAGCTGGCAATCAGTCCTGTAGGAAGTCACAGGGTCAAACTGTCCGGGTATGGACTGTAGACTGCCAGGACACCGACACGGCAACTCGAACGGACCTAAACGTGGCGACTCTCAATTGTAAGTCAGTTGGAGGAGAGGACAAATTAGAAGAATTGCAGAATGAACTAACAAGGATTAAGTGGGACATCATAGGACTATCACAAGTGTGGAGGAAGAATGAAGAACAGTTGGAACTACCGTCAGGGCACACGTTCTACTTCAAAGGAACAGAAAATGGAAAACCGACAGGCGTTGGCTTTATAATCAATAAAGACCTGAAGTCACGGATCACAGAAATTGAAGGAATTTCAGATAGAATCGCACGGGTAGTAATAAAGATTAACAAGAGATACAGTATGGAAATTATACAAGTGTATGCTCCAACAACCTCGCACCCGGGGGAAGAAGTCGAAGACTTATACGAGGAGATACAGAAGATTTTGGATAGTAGCAAATCGCATTATAAAATTGTATTGGGAGACTTCAATGCGAAAGTAGGAACCAAGCAGAGCAGTGACACGAAAGTGGGAAACTTTGGATTTGGCAAAAGAAACAAGAGAGGAGAGAAGTTAGTGGAATTCTCAGAAGCCAACAGACTGTTCATTTCCAATACATTTTTCAAGAAACCGCCCCAGAGGAAGTGGACATGGAAAGGCCCAAATGGAACCAAAAACGAAATAGACTACGTACTATCGAATAACAGGGCAATTCTGCAAGACGTCTGTGATCTGAACAGTCTCAAAGTCTCGAGTGATCATAGGATTGTGAGTTTTAAGCTGAAACTAAATACTAGACTTGAGAGAAAGAAGCTTATCAGAGGAAATCCGCCATTTTTAGATATGGAAAATCTAGGGGAAAACAGAGAGATTCGAGATAGAACTAAGCAACAGATTTAGCGCCTTGGAAGAGTTAGAGAATGAAGAAGACATCAATAGTAGAAATAAAATACTGACGGAGATAATACGAGAGACAGTCAAGGAAATAGCAGGCACCAGAAAGAAAAGAGAGAGCAAAATCTCAGAAGAAACTAAACTCTTGATGAAGAAAAGAAGGGAATGAAAGAAGAGGAAAATTACATAAAAAGGATTGAATACATAGAACTAAATAAAACCGTAAGGAAAAAAATAAGAGACGATGTACGAATTTAACGTAAACCTTGTTAGAAATACAATCGAAGAGAACAAGAGCCTGAAGAAAGTCAAACAGCAGCTCATAATAGGGAAAAAGCAAATAATTGCAGTTAAGAGACCAGACGGGACCGACACGAAATAAGAAAAAAATATTTAAAAATTTCTACAGAGAACTGTACTACTCCGAGGAAGAACTAGGAAAGGAAGACTCAGAAGAAAATGATGTAGAAGTTCCAGACGTAATGAAAGAAGTGGATAAAGTACTTCGAGGGATGAAGAACGAAAAATCACAAGAAGAAGATGGACTCACAGCAGAGATGTTCAAATACGGAGGTAAAAAGATGAAAGAGGAACTTGCGAAATTATTCTCGATGTGCCTGAGGAAGAAAGAAATACCCAGAAGTTGGAATAATGCTGTTATAATTTTGTTGTACAAGAAAGGGGACAAAGAACGCGTCGAAAACTACAGACCAATTAGTTTACTGTCAGTCCTATACAAAATGTTCACCAAAGTTATTTTGAATCGTATTGAACGGGACTTGGATTTTAACCAGGGAAGGGAACAAGCCGGATTTCGTTGTGGATTTAGCACAATGGACCACATACAAACATTGAATGAAGTTATGGAAAGGACTAATGAATATGAACTTCCACTATGTTTGGGATTCATAGATTTTGAAAAAGCTTTCGATTCGGTCTCCTTGTCAGCAGTACTTAAATCACTTGAACATCAAGGCATCGAAAGTGCATACATCAAGTTACTGCGAAATATTTACTCGACTGCCACATCTGTCATTAGACTACATCACGAAAGGGAAAAATTTAAAGTTGGAAAAGGAGTAAGGGAAGGAGATTCAATTTCTCCAAAACTGTTTTGTGCGGTTCTGGAGAGAGTGTTCCAAAATTTAAACTAGGATGATGTTGGAATACAAATTAATGGCGAATATCTTCATCACCTACGGTTCGCTGATGATATAGTCCTGTTTGCTCCAAGTGCAGAAGAACTACAAACCAGAATGGAAGAACTGAGTAACGAGAGTTCGAAAATAGGCCTTAAAATGAACTTAAGTAAAACAAAAGTAATGTACAACCAACATGCTGCAAAGAAGGAAGTGAAGATTAACGGAGAGACAATAGGCATAGTTGATGAGTATGTTTACCTAGGCCAGCTTAAAACATCGAATGCAAAGTTGACTGATGAAATTAATAGATGTAAAATGGCGTGGAGTTCGTTCGGAAGACTACACTTTATTTTCAAAAGCAAACTTCCAATGTATCTGAAGCGTAAAGTTTATAATCAATGTGTCTTACCCGTGATGATGTACGGCTGCGAAACTTGGACACTGAATGCGCGAACGACTCAAAGATTAAGAGTCACACAAAGAGCAATGGAGAGGTGCATGCTAGGAATAACCAGGAGGGACAGGAAGAAAAGTGAATGGATTCGCGCACAAGCAAAGGTAGAGGATGTAATCAAGACTGCGAAGATGAAGAAGTGGAGATGGGCCTGTCACATAGCTAGACGAACAAATGGAAAGTGGACGACAAATGTACTACAGTGGATTCCTAGAGAAAAGAAACGACCGAGACGACGTCCAAATGTAAGATGGGTAGATGAAATCTAGCGTTTTTCTGGAGCTACATGGATGAGGATATCAGCAGACCGAGATATGTGGAAAGAAAAGGGGGAAGCTTTCATCCAGCAGTGAATGGGAAACGGCTGAATGATGATGATGATGATATAAATAAATATTCAATTCACTAGTGGATGAGGCCTTTCCCCGGAGGGAAGAGTTGGTCTACTATTCCGACGCTGACCAGACGGGTTGGGAGAAGAGAGCCGAGGCTCAAACTGTGATCGCCACTGTCTTTTATTTACAGCAGCTCCCCAATTGTCCTCACGATGCTGGGTCAACACCAAGGGTACATGAAGGTTAGGTAAGTCAGATACGGTGTTTTCTTTTTACTGCACACGCGATTAAATCGTGTTTTTACAAGCTTTCGAAAATAGGACTTTCTACGTTGAGACGCTAGTCTCGGAGAGACCGTCGAGTCAGGAGACCAATCGGAATCTCCTACGCGCACGCAGCTGTCAGGAAAAAAAAATGCTTCTGTCTCTCTACAAGGTCCATACTCTGCAGTCGCTGCCATAGAACCACAAAACTGCTACAGAGTATTGCTAACACGTTTATGAAGAACGTGATTCAAGATAGAAAAAAAAATAATTAAACAATTGGTATTGGAACGACGAGATGTGGTTTCCTCGTCGTTCCAATTTGAATGGTTACCTCAATTCGAAAACACACGCATATGATAAACCGACAATCCCCATTTCTTACACACTCCATAGCCAGAAGGTCAGTGTGTGGATCGCAATATCTCGAAAGTGTTCTTTCATAACCTTCTCTAAAGAGACAGAGAAGAAAGAGTGACCAGACATAACACTGGTACAGCAAGTTCTTACCACATTCAAAGACAACGAACAGGGGAAAACATGTATCAGCAGAATACTGCCACGGCGCATATCACAGTGAACTATAGCGTTCCTGGAAAGTGTGTTCCCTGGAAGGATAATTTTGCAGCAGTTATGGCCTTCGAGACCACCCGATCTTTCTCTCCCTGACTTTCTCACGAAGACATCCAGTCCGCTCTTTTGACACATCCACACACCATAGCGCAACTGCGGGAAAAACATGCAAACTTTGTATGAAGTTGCGGGTGGCGCATATTTGGAACTGTAGCTTTCTCCATGGGTTGCAATGACTTACAAAACACCCTGCACTTGTTAAGGAACTCAGAACAGTGACAAATCAAACAATAAAAGTGTTAACAGCATTGCCTTTCATATTCAAATACTTAAGAAAAAGTTAAAAGTAAGGTTAAAGAAAACTAAGTGACTGGGTGACAATGCCATAGCTCAGTTGGAAGCATTGCTCCCGCTCTTGAAGAAAGCTTAAAGAGGTCTCTCTGTCCTACATTTCAACGTTTCTCTTCCCCTTTACTTGGGAAGACAAGACTTCCTCAATCACTTGTCTGTCTCCGTCAGGTGCTAAATTTAGACGGCCCTTGCTTGCGTAACAACTGATGGGAGGATTGTGTGTGCGTCATACTTGTTGGTGACATCAGCCCTGAAGCTAGTTCACGGAGGAGTCTAGCGACATGGTCTTTGATAAAATCGTTGGCTTTGTTTCCGGGTTAGTACGCTACCACACGAATAAATCTGAAGAAAGGGCAGAACAACAGTGTTGTCAGATGGAGGGAAATTTCCCGGAAAATGGGAAAATCTGGCCCCCCAAAAAAAGCGAAAGTGAAAAAATTTAAACCCGGAAATTTTGTTGCATGTTTTTGGTACATTTTTTAAAATTTCTATTGTTTTTTATTATAGGAAACTTAGAACCTGGGAAATTTTTTTTTACAAAAAACCGGGATTTTTTTCAGTATTTTGAGGGAAATATTGCGACGGGAACCTAACAACACTGCAGAAAGATCCAGAAAAGGGCAAGAACGACACTGAAAATATTCGTAAACAAGAACCTAACATTTACAAAATTTACAAACCCGCTCCGTCTAAAAGTGCGGCCGCTTACCTTTCTGTTATAAACCCAATTTTTATACATTTTGAATAACTTTTTTGATTCTTTTATGATCTTTAGGGATCTATGAGTCAAGATGAGATAGAATACGGGAATGAACGTGCGAAGAAAGTTGGTCAGGGTCTACTTTGGAGGTACCATCCCGGCATTGGTCTGCTGTGACAGCAAAAACTACTATTAGGGTCGCTAGGCTGCAGCAAACCTGCCAAAGGCGAAGCAAACGCTCTACCAACGGACTCTATGGTCTACAGTCCATGATTTTAGGGATTCCGGGGGTAAGTATTACCCTTCAAAGCACGAAAAATATTTCCTGTAAAAAATCTCAAGAGTTAGTAATAGTAAGTGCACCCTGCATCCCACACATGGATAAATATACCCTTCCCCGCGAAAGGGTCGTATAAAACAAAACCTGCACGGCCGATAGGTAATTTTGATCGTCATTGAAAACATCAATTGAAACTTGTTAAAACATTGTATTAGTAATCGGAAGGTCCTGGGAGCGATCCCAGCGGTACTCCCATCCTAACTAAGGGTTTTCCATGTTTTTTTTTCTCAGTCACACCAGGCAAAGTGGGATGGTTCCTTGAAACTAGGCCCTGGCCGATTTTCTTTAAACATCCTCTCTTCTCCTTTGTTCGGTCTGAGTCTACCACTCAGCGAATCTTCAAAATGTTCAATAATTTCATAACTCTTGACTTGTAGTCGATCTTTGCCGGCCGGGTAGCCGTGCGGTCTACGGCGGTAGGCCAACGACTCGAAGGTCCCGGGTTTGAGTCCCAGGAGGGCCATGGGTGTGGATTTTAAAGGCTAAAGGGCGAATCGTGACGGGCCGAAGTCCAAAGCTAGACTGGCTCATAAAAATAAAGTTCATTAAAGTTTTTTGTAGTCAATCTTGTTTTTGAGGTACATATGCTCCTTTTACACTATGATCACAGATTTTTCACGTTACCCTAGATGTCCTATCCCTAGGGGTACGTGTGCCCTAGGTTGGGAATCGCCATTCTAAGCTAAGCCTGGCATGTGTAACGGATGACTCTTTCGGTTCAAGAATGGTGAAAGTAGCGACCAAGCCTTAATCCGGTTATAAAATTGAGTCAAATCCTAGAAAAAAAAATCTCATGTTTCGCCCAGCAGTGAGGCTCGAACCCACACGCCTGCTCACTGCCTATCTCAAGTCCACGACGTTGGGACTATAGTAAGTTAACAATTCTTTTAACAGGAAAATTTACACTGAGAATTTTGTCATAAAAAGAGAAAATGTGGTTCAGTTGGCACCATTGTATTAATTCCAATACGAGACGTACATATTTTACACACATTTAAAAGTAAAAGTCTTCACAGGTGCGAGTTTTACTCACAGTTCAAAACAATAGTTGGTAAACAACCATGCCTAAAAATAGTAATTGGCAAGACACAGTAAAACGATGATATTAATATGGCTATTTCTGCTTTATTATCAGTAAGAGCTGTACAGGTATATGGTATGTTGAAAAGTCTTTAATATTCGATAGGATTAATAGTTGAACTAGTACTGCAACACTTAGTAGAATGCAAATGTCAAAGACAATTCAATGGCTTTCATAATTGGCCACGGATATAAAAGGACAGGAAAAACAATTTTGCTACAACTCGCTTCCATAGAAATAGACATCTTTCCGTGTAAACTGTTCCACATATCTCCGATTGCTGGCTAAATAGGCTTTGTTCGATAAACGTCGAAGTACAGAAATGACTGCTTTTATATCTGGTCAACTGCATTAGTTGATCGACTAAGCTCTTTCCAAAGAAGATATTTATTGTTCATGTTGTGGCTACTTTTACGCATTCCTGATTAGGTAACTTGGTTACAATAAGGAAAAACGTCATGAAAGTTTGTTTTTGTAATGTTTAAGACATCCTACTTGCGTATAAGCCAAACTCTTTCAAATCTGAACAGGTTTCAATAAAGTCAAAATAGCTTCCAATTAAATTTCTCAAATTAAAATTTTGAATAGAAAGTTCTCAAATGTAGGACGACCAGGTACCAAAATTTCACCGTTCATGTGGAGCTGTCGACAACTTTCAACTCAGTCACTATTAGGGCTAGGAATGTGATTGAGATGTAGTTCGGAAGCTCTTCGGCGAAACTTCCGCAACGATACATAGATCATCTAAATGCGGTTGACGCCATCTTGGATTCCAAAATTCCAAATATTACATAGTTGCTTTAAAAAAATCAAAAATTTTAATAGGTGATTTCTGTACTGCCATTCGACAGACACAAGTGTACCAAATTTCAAGTCGGTTGAGCAATTAGAAGTGGGGGAAATTTTGATCACAAGATTTGAAGTGGACAGCAAAGCGTGGCAAAAATAAGTAAAATATATAATTTACAAAAGGAATTGCTTTTGTCTTGAAAAGTTCTTGATCCTTGACAAGCAAATCAGTATGGATTTTAAATCATTATCATTCCAAATCCATTACGTTGGTAACACTGCTCAAAAGACATTAAGTTCTCTTTTATTTGTGGAACTTCAAAGTCTGCAACGTACCGTGTAGAAAACAAGACAGTCTTCTTTTTCAGTAAAGGTATCTAAGTTTTGTCAGGACAACTAAAAATCCCTGATTTTTCTGCCCCTTCTATAGAAACCTCTCAGGTTTTCGGTCCCATTTAATTTCACTTTCTTCATCGGAATGTAACGCAGGTTAGTGCTTCAACCAAAACAGTCAGACAGAAACGTATTTCAGATTTGGGTTCAGCGATCTCGATGTAAATCATTATTATTATGTAATTTTCAGTGTTTTTTCAGAGCCCTAATTTTATTTTAATTTTATGAAGGATTGCTTTTATATCTAGGAACGATAATTCTTTTTGCTCTTGTTCGTTTCGTTTTGTTTCGTGCAATTTCGGAAAGAACTAAGGGGCAGTTGTTTTAAAACGGCAAGCCAACCAAAACTTGGAAAGCTATTAGCGATTGGTTGTCTGTCAGTCCGAGGAGTGGCTGGAGGCCACCGACTGATTCCTTGAAGGAACAAAAAGGAAGAGCAAAGATGCTTCTTAGGGAGCTTTTTGAAGGTTTTTTCGCAGCAGTTTCTTTTCTCTCAGAGAAAACTTAGGAGAGAAGTGGGAGATCGCAGCCAGGGCCATGTAGCATCAGGAGAGAGAAGAAGGGGCCTCGGAACCCTTCATGGAGAGAGTTGGGCCAGCCAGAGCTCAGATGTAAAGTAACTTTCCGGCTGAAAAATATAAGTTATCACTTCCCTATTTTGTATTTCTCGATATGAAAAATTTTTTTTGGTTTCTTGCATTAATATTTTTGTGACAAGATTGGTTGCCAAATTTTTAAAAAGAAACCGCAGTTTTTATAAGCAAGAATGAAGAAATTATATAAAATAATATCTATTCAGTTAAGGGAAGTTATTACAATTTTGAAATTATGAGTCTCAAAAGTGCTGGCATTGCGACGAAAAATTAATAGTTGTCTCCAACTCAAAATTGCGTTATTGCCTAAATATTGTAGCCTGAATTTTTTAACTAAAAAGTCGGACCAAAATTTGTTTAAAAGACCAAAAAAGATTCTAGCCAGTAAAAGAACGTTTCACTTAGACAAAGTCTAATTGACCCTGAAAAGAAAATATCTTTAACATCACAATGAATTTTTTCGTGAGTAGTTTGAAATTTATCAGTTGTATTTTATTATCTACTAAATGTTGAAAGTCGTCAAGGATATATTAAATACGGAGAGAAAAAGAGCAGTAAGAAATTTTATTAGGCTGTTTTCTTTAAGTTTGCAGCAGGGGACAGTTTTGTATTTTTTTAACTGAGTTATATTTATAGGAGGCAAATCCCTGCTTGGAGCATTTTGTTGTTTTTGCTTTTCCTGCGGGACATTTCTCAGAAATAAATAGTTGAGATATTTTTTTAACAAAGCGTAAATTGATTAGCCAACCATCGTCCGAATTAAAGTATTTACTGTACGGATCCACTTCTGACTAAGAGCTGATAACTCATTCCTATGTAAAATTCTCGATAAGAAGAAAAATGATTTAGTGTAGAGACCAGAGTAATGACCATACTATCTTTTGATATGACGAATGACAAACAAATATAAAATGGTAGAAGTATGAATATGATTTCTTTATTCTAATCATCTGACTACTATAAATTCCCAAGGATATATAAGACGAGACAATGATCTCAGTACTTAGGCTATCTGACAATGATCAGAGGCAAAATATTAAGCACATTGAGCAAATCCTTTTTTAAATTATTGTGTTTTTCTTGATACCTTATAAACTAACAGTGATTCTTCCAGGGAAATTAAAAAAGGGAGGGGTGTATCCTCTTAAAATTATGTTTCTTGGCAATTAAATTCATCATGTCCAAGCTAGTTACAAGAAAAAAAAAATCTTTTGAAAGGTCCGTAAATCTTGAATTCATATTAAGCTACAAACTTAAGCAGGCTATATAAATTGGATCCCATAGATCTAAAATTTACCATAAGGCAAACTGTATTAAAAAAACTCACTTCTGTAAGCGCGTCTCTTTGTATCTAGTACGGTACCTCAAAGTTCGAAAAAAAATCCGTCCAGAAACTAGGAATCGGAGACTTGCAGAAAATGATCTCATTATTCCGTTACCGAAGAAAATAATTAACTTAGTCACGATGTATTGTTATCGTTCCTAAGAGAATCTAAAAGGTAATCCTATAGAACAAGGGCTATCAGTAACAAATGGTTCATGATATGTATAGCACACTAGTTGTGCCGGCCGCGCCTATCTTATTCTGTAAATAAACATTAGTAATTAGGTAGCTACAAGTGTCTCTTTTATGTTTTTACCAAGTTATAAATTTCCCATAATTATTACTTTTTATATGTGAAGTCAAGTTTAACAATATTTTAGGGGATATGGAATCACAGAGGTGGTCTTTATTGATTCCGACTAACTTAACAAGTTAGAGTTCTCCATGAGTCGGTGTGTTGACCGTTATAAATTACTTTTAAAGCCTAATGTTCTACGTAGAGATATATTATATTTATTTGATGTGTTTCAGACACATCTGGCGCCTTTTTGTCTGGAATCGGGCACTTTTACTGCTTTCTAGCAAGATTGGAATATTCGTAACTTTGGACTAATTAGCCACCATAGGTCATAATAAGTAAAACAACACTACCGTCTCAAGATTGGGTCAAGATTCGAATGAGTTGCTTAGTCACAGAGTCAGTGCGGTCATTTGTGTCAATACCGGGTCATGCCAGGTCACCAAAAGTGGCCCCGTTTCAGCTCTAGAAGTCTGGTAAATTATGGAATCGCTACACGTTTGTGACGACAATAATAAATTTTTAAAATGGGGCTTCGGCCATCTTAGATTTTTTTTAAAAAATACGCGGTCTTTTAATAGGTAATTTCTGCATAGTCCGATGGAGAAAGCTTCAAATCAAATGGAGAATGAGAAATGGGAGGAAATTTAGTTACAATATTTCGGCCGGATATAAAACCCGGCCATATAAACCAAGTTAATAAAAATCATGGTAAAAATAAAAATCTACTTAATATCAATCCATCCTGCCTAAGATCTTAGAATTTGTTCCTTGCATTACAGGATGAAACAGAACGTCTGTTCTTGAACACGAATATGCAGTGGTCAAATTGACAACGATCTCAGAAGTTAAACAGTACGTACGAAGTTGACCAAATTTCAAATCTACATTTGAAGTTAGCACACAAACTTTAACTGGTATTGTTCACTAGTAAATTTATTAATGACATCAACGTTGTATCTATAAAAAAAAATATATAATTTTCCTCTTCAATATGCAAAACTCTAAAGCAGTATACAGTTCAACAGTGCAAAATGTGAAACTGCAAATCATTAAAATGTTAATCTGCTTACGACGATTATTCAGTACACGATTAAGTTCGTTTTACCAAACTATAATCTTTCCATAGGCTTGTTTGCCGAGTAAGCTTCATACGAGCGATATCCAATGAAATATCTCCGCATGCAATCGGAGGGCTTCGTTTTTGTTCGTATTTTCCTTTTACAAAATTATCATCAGCTTTCCCAGAATCTGCGTGAGTTGTGAAGAACAAGCATGAAATAAACGTTACAACGTTGCCGCGTCTACGTTCGGTAGTTTCAGCTCAGTGACAGACGGCAACTACATTCTCTCATTGTTCCTAATGTGTGTGAAACTTGGCAACAATGTTTCAGGGACAGATACTCACACTTACACTGCTTCAAGAAAACTGATCTTCATCTGTTTCTTAACCACTCAGAGAATCAATTACGCCAAAAATTTGTGCCTCTCATTGGCTACCTGTCGCTATTTTTTTTTTAGTTCAAGGTCACCAACCATAGGCTTTGGACAAAGTATAGATGGATACTTAATTTTCTTTCTTTGAATTGGGTGGATGGCATCCCACCGCCCTCAATTTGACTACTGGTTATGATGTTATAACTTAACCTTACCTTAAGAAATTAATCTAACTTAAACCAACCTTCACTTACTTCAGCTAACCTAAACGAATTTCAAGCAACAATTACAGGGGAAAAAAATGAAATTCCATAAGAAAAAATGTGTACAAGGGTCATGTTTACCCTATTCTGTAACAGAGCCAAAAACTTATCCCGAATTTGCGAGATTTTTTTTTTTATGCTTTCTATGTATTGTACTTACCCCATATTAAAGTAAGCACCCTGAGTGATGTAAAGAACAAATAGAAGCTATATAGAGATCCTAGATGAATAAAAAGCTGCGCTATTAAGTCAGGCCATCGAATTTTTGGTTTGAAAGCCTTTGAGTTCGATTCTTGCGTCGTTGTTGTTGTTGTACTGGAATTTTCCCAGCTCTGCTTTTCGGCACACGACGATGGCACTTCATCATATTGATTGACCAGTCGCTTATTGCCGTAGTCGGAGACTTCGTTGGACATGAAGAGGAGGAGAAACCCCAACCACCAGCGATGTTTGTTGAATTTTCACTTCACCCACTTCTGTGGCCAGTTCTGCAAAGAGAAAAAGAAAAAAAAACGGATGAAGATGTGTCGTGTCGACAGAACAAACGCAATATTCAGCTCTGACTCATTCATTCGCTGTGTCAACAACTTCAAAATACGGAGATGTCAGACACACACTAAGCTCATAACCAAATAGCTTACCTCTTTGATATTAGTTCTCTCACAGTAAAACCCCGATATAACGCGTCTCACGAGACATCAGAAAGCATCATGCCTTCCGATAATTTAAGGAATTAACTTCAAGGTCAGGTTTCTTTTTTCTTAAATTTGCAGACTTTATAGTTAGTTCTTTTTGGTTATATTTTTAATTTCACTTTATTTTCCGGGCTGGAGTTACGGGGTTCCCACCAGACGCCGTCTCAGGTGGTGTAGAGAAGAATGTCGACCAGATATGGAGGGTTACCGGAAATATTCCGGGGCGGACCAAAACCTGCCTTGCAGTTAGTAGAGGGATCTATAAAGGCTAGGGAAAGATAATCCCGAACAAAAATATTATGGGAAAGAAAAGCAGTTTCACCATTACCACTCTGAGGCTGAAGATGAATGACATCGGCAAGGCTTTGAGTTGGACAGAGAACATTTTTGATGTTTGAGGTCGTAGAGATGGCAATTCTACACAGCTAAATAATGTCAAGAAATTGTAACGAGTTCTCCTGGGGTAAAATATTCCGGAGGCAAACTAGGTCCCTCATTCAGATCTCCAGGCGGGGACTGCTTCAGGGAGCTTCAAGAACAGGATTACGAGATATTTTAGAACAGGGACGTGAAACATACAAACTTTACACAAAACGGGCCCTCTTCATACAGTAGTACGCGAGACTGAAAAGTACAGGATGGACATACTAGAGACATAAGAAGTCCGATGGGAGCATCAAGACAGCATTCGACAGAGCAAATACTCTTTCTACTACAGGGGAACTCAGTCACACCATTTTGGAATGGGATTCCTAATTGAGAACAGTATTCTTCCGGTTGTTCATAATAATAGAATTCGTGAGGGAAAGACTATCCTATATTACGACACTTACCCGATGGTGCAACACGGTTGTAATAAATGTCCATGCTCCGACTGAGGAAGCTGATGTTAACAATAAAATATACATTTTACGATGAGCTAGATAGGTTGAAAACTGTGTTGGTGGATTTCAGGGCAAAGATAGGCAGAGAAGGAAGTTGTAGATCTACTATAGGCAAATCAAGTCTTGACAAAGACAGGAAGAAAACTGGAGAAAGACCTTAGTGATATCCAAAAATCTAATACTATAGGACACGCACTATGAATACAAAACTATGGATATCTCTGGATGGCAGAACACATAACCAGATCGATCACGTATTAGTAGATAGGCGAAGACACACCAACATAATGAACGTTGGGGCGTACAGAGGAGCGGAAGGTGACACCGACTTAGTGAATTAGTGATCACAAAAGTAAGGGAAGTTATGCATCGCGAACAGAGAAAGCAAGGAATCAAAACAACTGAAATTCGAAGTTAAACGATTAAATAGTCCGAGCATAAAAGCAATTACCAACTCGAACTCTCAAATAGGTTCGAAATCTTAGCCGGCCAGAGTAATAATAAAGATATCAACAATAATAATGAAACTGATGTGAATATGATGTGGGAGACACTCCATGATACAACGAAGGAAACAGCAACAAACCAAGTAAGTGAGAAGAAACGCTAACCTTGGTTTGACGAAGATTGCCTTAAGCTACATGACGAACGAAAACAAACAAGGCAATGATAGTTAAGCAATACAACCGAAACAAATGCACTACAGTAACGCGAAACGCAACGTCACACGCGGATCTAGAAACAAAATGCGAAAATATGGTACACAGAAAATTCAAGAGATAAAAGGAAAACAGGAAGACAAATAACATTAGAGATGTATACAAAGGGGAGGTTAATAACCAAGGTTAGGGATGAAAGTGGAAATCTTCAGGCGGATCCGAGTAAAATTCTCAATGTGCGGAGAGAAGCTATTACTAGAAATTTCTTAATGTACAAACAGAGAAATTTGAAATTATACCGCAGAACCGAGGATACACGAGTATACCAAGATCGAAGTCGAAATATCCATAAAGAAATTTAAAAAGTTCTAATGACCAGAAATTGACAACACCCCAGCCAAATTAATTAAAGCGAGAGGAACGGCACTAATCAAGAATTAATATAAGTGTTATATGGAGAAAGGAGGAGCTTCCAAAGGAATAGACAATGAAATCCTGTTACTTCCAATATGTTACACTGTTAGTAATATCCTGTTAACACGCCTAAGCGTATACGTAGATGAAATAATGGGAGATGACCAACGTGGGTTTAGAAGAAATAGATCCCCGTTGTACAAGATTTTCGCCTTGAGATAGGTATTGGAGAAGAAATGTGAATACAATGGGACGGTTCACCAGTTGGCCATAGATTTTAAGAAAGCGTTTGATTCTATCAAAAGGGAAAACTATACAGTACCCTCGTAAGTCTCGAAATTAAAAAAAAAAAAAAACTCATTGAACGAGAAACTACGTGTCTCAACGACCCCCATAAACAGAGTACGGATAGGTATAAAAACATGTCAGATAGTTTCGAGATTCGCAGCCTTGTCACCACTCCTCTAACATGCGATTCTGAAAACAAAGAAGACACAATGGGACTAACACTGAATGACTTGACCCAACCGTTCGTATACGCTGATGATATAGATTTAATGGGGAATGACATAGATCCACTACAATGTAACACCGATGTCTTAGTAGAATCGTGCAATGAGATAGGTCTACAGGTGAACGAGGAGAAAACAAAATACACGAAAACAAGGTTAAACACAGAGGATGAAGGAAATAGAAATGTAACAATTAAGAATAAGATCATAGAGAAAGTAAGCAAAATATCTGAGAGCATACGTAACAAGGAAGACCGAGGTTACGGAAGAAATAAAAGGTCGCTTAGCATCGGATACCCCATATTTCTATTCAGTCCAAAAACTCCTAAGCTCAGCATTAATATGTAAAATTGAAAATATACAGAATTGTTGTACTTTACGGATGCGAAAGTTGGAAGTATAATCTTTGCAAATGAAAATAAATTGCATAAGTTTGAAAATAATAGTTTGAGAAAGATATACGAAACGAGATGACCGGAGAATCGAGGAGACTACATACCGTTGAGAAGACCAAAAAGTCGTTGGGAGGATTAAAAGAGATCTTAAAGAGGTCCATGTTGGCTTGATGTTGCGCAGGATAGAATCCAATGACGAACGACTGCGTCGATGAACGTGCGACTTTCGTAAGCCATAGAGTTAGCTAGTTCATTTTAAGTCTTATTTGCAATTGTTTTCTACTCAATTCTTGTGTTGCCATTTTTAGTTTTTGTTCAACGCATGTTGTAAACTGCTCAGATGAGGAGATATGAATGCTTCCTTCAGTATGGGAACTTGTTTACTCAAGCATTAATCCCATTTATAATGAGAATTCCATCCTCGTGCAATATGTATCACATGGGTAATTCTTCGTTGTTTTTCTCAGCTGTTACATAATACATTGGCGCTGTCTCTCTCGGTGTCACACTGCAAACTTCCTGCAGACTATCAAGCAAACTTCCGTCCTGGACTCGACAAAAAACCTGAATGACGATTTCCCATGCAATAGTCCCTAGCAACAAGCTATACATTCCCTAGTAGAAAAAAAGACAATATCTTCATTGAATCTTCGCAAACTCAGCAACTGTAGAGCGTTCGCTTCGCATTCGGAAAGTCAAGGGTTCTCCAGGAATTCTGACAGAACTTTCTCTAGGCCTCTCTGCCTTAGCCATACCAGAGATGCTCAACCTCCGGAGGTTAGACCTCGCCCTCCGAACTGAAGGATGAGGTCAAGTAGAGGTAAATGGTGAACTATGTTTTGGAGGGGAGGAGGTCGATGAGCTCCATACTGGAGTGCGAGAGGTGAATGGAGGTCTAGAGTAGAGGTCGGGTCAGTGATTCCGCCAGGCCCCCCTTGTGGGGGGTGTAACACCAAAATTCTCCAGAACACCCCCTCAACTTAAAAAATTTATGGTCAAACCGACAGAAAACGTGCAAATTTTCACTTACACCATCCCAATTTTGACTTTACAGCCCCTAAACTGAAAATCCTGGCAGAATTCCTGGGTCAGGTGGAAGTCGAGAGCTCTCAATCTACCTTTCCCTATAAAACCATAAACAAAACCTCAGCCATAAATAAAAATCGAATTCAATCTCGGCAGCATAAGTATGTCAGAATTTTGGAGAAAGGGGTTAACAAAAAATCCACGATTCAAGACTACAGGGTGGTCCGAACTTCACGTAAAACGGGGGTCTCATCTTACACAGCCTTTCCGCCGAAACGGAACCTAAAGAATCAACTAAAATCTAATATTGGGATATTTTAAAATAGGTTGGCAGCACTGAGATCTTGGACCTATCGATGGTGGGGGACTAGGGCAGTATTTTGTCTTTGGTGTAAAATAGGCCTAATCTGCATACTAGCTTTCGTGCAGATACGTTCAATTGTATCAAAGTCATTTGAAAAAATATTTTAAATAGGTTGGCAACACTAACAACATTTACGACCCAGGCTACTTATACTAAATGTCCCAAAACCTAATGCACATATGCAAACTTTGGTGTAAATAAGGAGCAGACATACATTCATGTGTACAGGGCAATTCAAAACTCAATACAAAAATTTTAGGAGGTGATTCTTAATACCAAAACAAGAAGAAAACTGTATGTAAACAATGGCCGAATTCCAGTTCATTTTTTAGATACAAGGTTACCAACTTGGAACCCAAAATCGACCCCATTCAGTGGAAAATAAATATTTCGTGATAAATCAGAAATGAGGCATTAAAGTAAAATAAGTCCCGTGCAGTTGGTATCAATATGACTGGTATTATAGGGGCTCCATAGTCTAGTGGTTAGAGCGATGGACTCATGTCCGCGTGGTCCCGGGTTCAATTCCCGGCTGGAGTCCCACTTTTCGGCGTCCACCCAGCGTCGTGAAGAAAACTAGGGGAGTCACGTGAATAAAGACGTGACGGCCACTAGGTCTGGTAAGCCCCTAATACGCCTGTTCGTGGCTATGTGGTGCGCAGAGTTGACCACACTGCCGTTACTCAGGTGGATGCAGTTCCACCGAGCGCGGATAGATGGCGTTGGCGCAGGCTCAGGTCCTATCGGTCTGCAACACCGGTTTTTTTATCGATATTATAGAGCTAAAATGCGACGTAATCAGATTGTCAATGTTGCCAACCCAGTAGAAAGTTTTTGTTTAACACTAAGTTGTTGTGACGCACAGAACGCAGTGTTGCAAACTTAATTTTAAACGTTGTTCGACATTTAAAATAGGCACGTGGAATATTTTATGTCGTATATTTCTCACAATTTGCAATACTGCGTACTGTGCTTCACATATAAGTAATACTAAGTAATACCAAATATCGAATACAGCGACGTAGTGACATATAAAAAATAATAAACTTGCTACTAGGTTGGCAACATTTACAATCGGATTACATCGCGCTTTAACTCTTTAGAATCGATGATATTGATACGAATCATCTCCCTGAAGCTTATTTTACATCAAGGCCTAATTTCTGATCTATCGCGAAATATTTATTTTCCATTGGGTTCCAAGTTGTACATCTTGTATCTCAAAAAAGATGCGGAATTCGACCAATATTTACACATGAAGTTCTCTTCTTGTTTTTGGTGTTAGGAATGATCTCCGGAAATTTTTGTATTCAGTTTTAAATCACTCTGTATAAAATGAATGTATGTGTATTACTCACACAAACCTTCACACGTCTATTGATTTATAACAAATTTTACATACACGTGCATTAGGTACTGCGACGCAGTCCAGGTCGTTAGTGTTGTCAGTGTTTCCAACCAATTCGAAAATTAATTTTTCAATGGTTCCGATACAATTGAACGTATCTGCACGAAAGCTAGCTGGCATTGACATTATTTGACACCAAAGACTAAAAATATTGCCCAAATTCCAATCTTTGAAAGGTCCAAGTTCCCAGTGTTGCCAACCTATTTTTAAAATATCCTCTAAAAGACCTATATTCTGTCTGCTTCGAATATGTTCATTCAGTCTACCAAATATATATATGACCCACTACCAACGGGCGGGCATATCACCTAGTAAAAAATATAAAATGAATATAAAAAATAGGTTTATTCTACAGATCTAAAGCTGTAATTCATAGTATACAGGCGCAAATTACATACGTTTCCACGTTTGCGGAACTTTTTATCAGTAAAAGAGAGAGTCATTATCCGGTTAGATGACAATGATTACATTTATTGTCTGTGCTCATACAAAAAGTAATCTTGTTCGTTTTATTTCGACCCGCATTTATTCCAAACAGTATTTGGGAATACTGTTTTTCCTTTGGGGAATACTTTTGCGCACTCTGTACAATTTTTGAATATGTCAGCTTGGAAGTCTTTGAGAGTATCATGCCGCCTCATTTCTAGTGTTTAGTTTAGAAAAAGCAACGTTTAGAATTAATTTTACCATGTTCGTGGTAGTTTATAGCGCCAGTTCGTTAGTATCAACTAAAATCAACATGAAAAGAAGAAGAAGAAAGTTTCCTAGTGGTAACGTACACCGCATTGTAATCAAAGGATCCCAAATACGATAGCCGGTAAGCATATAAAAGGTTCGGAGCCAAATTTAAACTGAAAATCCAATTTTTCTCATTCGATGCGAGGCAATGGTAAACCACAAGTGGCTCACCTTGTCCAGAAACTTTCGGATCATAAGACTAGCCTCCAGCAGCGCTAAAATCGGGTCTTTTTCGGTGACCCGGACATAAGTCACCTAGCGACCTGATCTGAAACTTGACCCGCTGGCCCGAATTATCCGGTCTATATTTCAAATACAAAATTCTTTCACCGTAGCCTTTCCGGGGGATTACTTGCACACTTTCGGGGTATTTTTGTTTTTTCCGGGATTATGAGACCCTTTCTACTTGTTTTTACTATCGTCATGAACTTTTCGGTGTCGCATTTTTCGTGCTCTTGGGAATAACACTGGGGCCCGGTCATCTCTGAAAGAAACGCTGTTCAAACGCAACAACAGTGTACAAGAAGGAAAGAATAAGAATTATCCTTTGTCCTCCGGGTCACTGGGTCAAACCGGGTGCCAAGCTAGCCCCAGTGACCCGGTAAAAAATTTGACCCGGTGACCAATTTCAGCTCTGTACTTAACTATTGAGGTCGGTTGACATCAAGATTGCATAAATTCATTGAATTTACTTGCGTCATTTACGCATATGTTAGGCTCAGAGCGGGATAGGGGAAGGGCTGTTTCAAGGTACTATGACGCTATTTGCCCGGTGTGACTGAGGAAAAAACTTAGTAAGGGCGGCCGGTTCGATCGTTCCAGGACATTTCAATTTACTAAGCCAATAAAACCTTTTGCAAGGAGTAAGGATGATGCTATAACTATGTTGCATATGCTCAATTCTTGAGATTTGTACGACGAATATTTTTCGTGCTCTGACGGTTAATACACAACTCCACCCCTGCCCCGGTATCCATTGAAATATGTGCCGCAGTTTTGGTTGATTGAGCGTTGGCTTCGCATTCGGCAGGTTTTGGGTTGCAGCCTAGCGACCAGGCAAATGTTGGGATGGTACCTCCAAAGTAGGCTCTGGCCGACTTCCTTCTCACGTTCATTCCTGTATTTTATCTCGACCAGACCAAAAGAACCCTAAAGGCCATAAAAAATTATTCAAAATGTATAAAAATGGGGTTTATAACAGAAAGGCAAACGGCTCGGATTTGTAAATTTTGCAAATGTCAGGTTGTTATTTACGAATATTTTCAGTGTTCTCCTTGTCCTTTTCTGGATCTTTCTTTTAATTTCTTCGTGTGGTAGCGTATGAACCCGGAAACAAAGCCAACGATTTTATCAAAGGCCATGTCATGACTCACGAGACTCCTCAGTGAACTAGCTTCAGGGCTGATGTCACAAACACGTATGACGCACACACACAATCCTCCCATCAGTTGTTACGCAAGCAAGGGCCGTCTAAATTTAGCACCTGACAGAGACAGACAAGTGATTGAAGAAGTCTTGTCTTCCCAAGTAAAGGGGAAGATAAACGTTGAAATGTAGGACAGAGAGACCTCTTTAACCTTTCTTCAAGAGCGGGAGCAACGCTTCCAACTGAGCTATGGCATTGTCACCCAGTCACTTGGTTTTCTTTAACCTTACTTTTAACTTTTTCTTAAGGATTTGAATATGAAAGACAATGTTAACACTATTTTTCCTTTCGTTGTTTGATTTGTCACGGACGTTCCTCAGAGTTCTGAGCAGGGTGTTTAGTAAGTAATGCAACGCATTATGTCTCATCCACGCACGCCTCATGTTGTGAAGCATCCGCAGGAGTGTTTCCTAGGAAATCCTTACCACACAAAGCTGAATATTTTACTCCAGTTGCGCCACTGTGAGATAGGTGTCAAATAAGCAGCGGACCTGAGATGTCTGCATAAGAAAAAGTCAGAGAAAGATCAGGCGATCTGGAAGGCCACAAAACCCTGCGTAATGATTTTTCCAAGGAACACACCTTCCAAGAATGGGAAGTCCGCTGGAAATCTGCACTTTGAATGAACAGCGTTCGATGATAATAGTCCTAGTGTTTGAAGGGACACAACAATCTACAATTTATGCAAGTAACACGTAAGTTGTATGAATCGTGCGAACGGTGACAAGTGGGTTGATCACTTCAGAAGTGGCTAAACACTTTTTGGCTATTAGCAGCGTGCGGGATGACCAATTTTGGTTTTTCCTTCGAAGTGCTACTAATGATGTTTTGGGACGCCAAAAACCAAACTGTTAGTAATTTTTAACGGCAACAAGTCTTTTTTTTTTTTTTAAAAAAAAAAAAAAAAGGACGTGGTTCACAGAGAAAAGGACTATTACTTCTTTCACGACTACCCAAAAGCTGGGAGGTTCTGCCGCATCCAGCTTACAGCCCAGATATCACTTCCTGAGATTTACTTTTGTTGGGACTTCTTAAAGAACTCTTTACTGCCAGCACAAAGAAAACGATTACAGCAATGGTTCAAGTGTAGTATCGTAGCAGCTGGGATCATGTAGAAAAATAAGTTTTTGGTCATATTCATATGATAAAACATGTTGTCATTACAGCCATTTGTGTCTTTACTTATTGAAAGAACTTCGTATATACACTTTGTGAATTTGACTAGCATTTTCATTCGTTTTCTTCCCGCGTTTTTTTTTCTATTTTCTTCATATTGACCTTCAATACCCACACCTTCTCGAAAAAGGAAGTCGGCGAAGTCAAAGAGGTGTTTCCATGGCCAAACGGAACCGGAGTTTCGGCTACCGGAATCTCGGATATCTGGGGTATGGACACATACAGCATCATAGCTTTTCTTAATTCGTATCTTGGGTTATTTTTTTCGGCTACCAACGGATGTCTTCTTTCGTTTTTTTTTCTCTTCATTTTGGTATGTTGCGAGTGCAGAGAGAGGGAGAGCTGAATCATAGACAAAGAGAAGAAATTTTGTACATGGATTGCAAGACTAGTGATTTTGAAACCAATCATATAATATCCGTCACTAATACATTATATTGGAGTGTCAAAAGAAAAATCGACAGCACCTTCTTGTCTCTTCAAATCCCACCCTCCCCAGCAGCAACCAACTGCATCCACACTTGTTGCTACCCTTTGCCCTATGACGTGGTTATCAGTCACTACGCAATAAATATTGCATAGTTAAAAGAAATGAACAAATAGATATCCTGCCCCGACCTTTTAAGCGTGCAGGGATGTACGAAACTCCTGTCCTAGATTCATTTGCTTTGTGAAATAAAACACGTATTTTAGAAATAATAAAGGACGTTAAAAAACGTTCCTACCAACTAACTTTGGAAAAGAAAACAATAACAATCAAACACACGACTATTCTATAAAATATGTTTTTCGAGTTTCAGATGGCTTTATGTATGACCTTTTGTAATTTTCGACTTAGGCCGGGATGAACTAGGCAGAGGATGAGAAGGGTATTGACCAGGAGGGCCCTTTCATAATTTACCATCCCGGCATCGCAGATTCAGATGCACCATAATAACGAAGCCCGAATACTGGGTCTTTGAATCTGCAACCGAAATCACACGAATTCATTGAACCGGATATCCGAAACCCTGAAGATCCGAATTTCGGATTTGAGTTTCTGGTCTTCGGATTCGGGTTTCGGATATCTGGACCTTTTTCGATCCGGATCTAGCTATGCCTAGTTTCCGCGTAGTCGCATCTAACATCTGTGTCATATATTTTAACACAAATCACTTGCTGCGATGACGTCACCGATTTACTCTCCTGAGACGGATGTACACCAATGTGTAACTTGAATTAAATCTTTTCTTGCGATCTCAAGTTTATACTATAAATCTATTCAACCCCTATTCTGCACGCCGGGCGTTTCTGCGGGGACGGCAAAAAGGTCGCGAAAACAACCCGTTCTGTGAAACAATGATATCCATCCTCTCCGTTACCCGAAATAAAACGGCATGAATAAAAAAGGTCTTCGTGTCGCTGTTGTAGATGGACAAAAGAAAGATACGAAGTATATATCAGTAGTGTTGCCAGTTTTTGCATACGATAACGACTTGCAGGGAAATCACTTAATGGACTCAAGAAGCTCTGGCAACATTGTGGCTGAAAAATACACCTCAGTATTTACATCAACGAAAACGGTTTTCTGCTGCTCGCGTTCTCTACAACACAGCGAAATGTTTTTCAGAACGCGGCAGCAGAAAACGCCGACGCACGTGCATAAAAGCACTCATTTGCTTCCATTGTTTTACAGAACGGACTGCTTTTGCGGCCTTCTTGCCGCAGCACAGAAACGCCGCGCAGAAAAGGAGTCTACGCATATATCATGGGGTTTTCAATAATTTCCACTAGAAACCTGCTAATCCTGAATTTCCACGACTCAATAATTTCCACCACGCAGTAAAATCATCAATAGGTTAATCTTAACGTCATCTTTTGTGTTTGCATCGCGTTTGATTTTTTAACCTACGTCTATGAATTTTATAATCAATGTTTCTAGTGCGTATAAACAAGAAAAAAAAAGTTTTCTAACCTAACCAATGGTCTTTAACTTTTTGTAAAATATCCTGTTGATGATTTTACTGCGAGGATTGACTTGTGTATTTCCCATCTAGTGATGGGCATAAACCTGGGTTTTTATTTCTTTTAAAAGGAGCGGGGTTAAATCCAGGAAGTTCGCTTTTATTTTTCAAATGTACAGTAGTTTTAAAGTTTCAACCCTCCTACTTTCATTAAAGAAAACGTAGATTTTATTTCATTCAACTGTAAATATAATTACGAACACGGTTAAATCAGTGAAAAAATAAGTTTATCTTCGAGAGAATATACTGCATATGCATAAGTCATGCATACTAAAAAGCTTGTAGGCCTAAAGTGCCTAGGATTTGAATTTTATTTATGACCTTTAGGCATCTAAGGCTCAGGTAGAGCTGCTATATTAGTGTGGTGTATATTCAACCATAGTGTAGTGGTTAGAGCGTAGGACTCATGTTAGCGTGGTCCCGGGTTTACTTCCCGGATGGAACACCCCACTTTTCGGTGTCCACCCAGCGTCGTGAGGCAAACTGGGGAGTCAGGTGAATAAAGACGTGACGGTCATACCGGTCTAGAAATCCACACCCTGATACGCATTTTCGCGGTCAGGTGGCGCGCAGTGCTGACCATACAGCTGTCACTCAGGTGGACGTAGTTTAACCAACCGCGGACAGATGGCGTTGGGCTAGGTTCAGGACATATCCGTCTGTCACGCCAGCGGTTATTATTATTATTATATTATACTGTATATTCTTCCAAAGTCCCAACGACATTGAAATTTGATTATATGGATGAAACGTTATTTATAGTGTGAATTTGTAGTAGTGGTGACTTTGAAATTATTGTTTAATCAAGAAATATAGTTTTCGAAACTGTTAAAATATAAAAACCCAATAAAAAAAACATGCTAGTTAAAAAAATACCTCCCACCGGTTTTTTTCCCAGTGCTCATCACTGTTCCCACCTGTCCATTCATGAAAGAAAAAATGGCAAGCAAAGTAGACATTTGCAAGGAATGAAAACCGGGAATTGAAAGTAAAAAATATCAAAATTACTATCAAATAAGTAGACCTGTTTACAGACAGACATGTTTGTTGAGTTGACAGGAAAAAAAAAATATCACAGGAAGACACACTTTCATTTTCCAGATAACAACGCAACATCGATTAGTGTACATTCTATTCTTGCGTCACTTCAGGTTTTTTTAACTTATTGTGTTTGCTTAGAGGGTTTGAAACAGTCATTATTCCAAGTGAAAGTCGACGTCACTCAAACGGAATAAACCAACAAACGTTGGTTGCAGGAAGCTATATCTTTCTGACTATCTACTGTATTTATATGTATAGAAGTGTCCCGTTTTTTTCTACGAAATAAGAATTTTCAAATGTGCCAACAACATACGTCATTTACTTCGATTGCAATATTTATCACTTCTCCACTGAACCGTCGAATGTAAACTCAGTATTGCCAATGCGTCGAAATCAAGTGTTGCCAACTGGAACACACAAAAATCACTAAATCTGAACAATTCACCAATAAACATCAAGGTTGGAAATTAACTTTTGGTAGCACTGACCCACAGATCCAGTGATTTTTTTCTTCACTGGTCCGTTTCAGACCACTAAATAATTATAATCAGTGTAATTTTTAGTCCATTTTATTATATTTATTAAGTTTATAAGCCTAGGATACTAAATACGAAAGCCCTGTAAAAATTCTGTCAAAGCAAACAAGACCATGCTTAACAAATAGGAATGCCTGATATCTGAATTATCTCACTGTTTTTATTACACTATATATCTTCTTCGGAAGAATCTGCTGAGAGTCTGGGGCCGTAGGTAGATATATTGTAGGGGGAAGGAAGTATGGCTCTTTTTCCTTTGTCTAATGTCTATAAAGAAGGATACTGTCGGAGCAACGCCGGCCGGGTAGCCGTGCGGTCTACGGTGGTAGGCCAACGACTTGAAGGTCCCGGGTTCGAATCCTGGCAAGGGCATGGGTGTGGATTTTAATGGCTAAAAGGCGAATTGTGACGGGCTGAAGTCACAGTTACTAGACTGGCCCATATAAAAAATAAAGTTTACTGCCGGAGCAACGTCATAATTACACAATCAGGATTCAGTGATAAGGCGGCGTATCAGCGCTGCATACGACTTATGCCAGTCTCCGGCACTTGCGGCAGAGATGCTGATCAGCTGATAATGTTAGTTCCTAAGATTCTGGGATTTCACGATTTTTGTTTATGAAAACAGAAAGAAAACACGTTAAATACAGCCTACGTATTAATATATTGGAACTTTAGAAAGCACTGACTAGCCCACAGGACCACTGCCGGATGGATGAATTGGTGGAACGAAGAAAGTGGGAGGAAACGGGAGAACCCCGATAAAACTCACGCACACGGTATTTGTCTAGCACAAAAGCCGCGTGGTGTGAGCAGGAATCGAACCAACGGCCCTGGTTTTTTTGCTGGTTTTTATTTTACGTCGGGCTCAAGTTCTTATTTTCTGAATTACAGTAATCCCTCGATTAACGAATCATCGGATTACCCCCCCCCCCCCCAGTTTTAAGACTTGGTTTTAGGTTTCAGGAGCAAGTCCTGCGCTGCTGCACTCAGGAACCAGGGTCGTTCGAAAGGTTTCGGCGAGATTAATTCAAACCCATAGCAGAAGTAATTCTGGCATACCGGGGCGCAATTTTAAAACCCAGGAACTAGTAAGACTGGGAAGGTAGTTGAGGGGTCATTGAAATGCTTTCGGCCAGTAACTCATATTGACCGAAAACACCAGACTGACCCCCTTTCCGAATTAGCACTTTATGCTCTGTTACGTACCCTTGCTCCGTCGGATGCACCGTCGATGGTTATCCGAATTCCGCCTTCGACGAAGCATTGAAGTGAACGGAGGACCATGTGGTCACTTGACAGTCCGTTCGGTTGCGCGCTGCTGCCATGTTGAAAACAAAAAAGAGCGGGATATTGTATGCCAAAATTCCTTCTTCATTTGGGAGTTAAGACAAATGTGTAGAATTGATCACGTGTTGCAAGTTGATGTAAGTACGACCGTGCCGAAGTATTTAAATGTAAGTATTTTAATAGTTAGATTTTATTTCACATTATGTTCACATTAATGTACCATGTTTTGAGTGATATGTCTTCATGATCATTGAATAATATTAACTTCGCAATGTGGTTAGATTTCCCCAATAGGATTCCATGTAGGTATTAATAGATGAGAGGTAACGTATGAGTAGTTTTTTTAAAGAATACTACGATTAAGAACTCTTATAATTATTTGAAGTGTTTTTAGAACTTCAAATGCGTAACGCTGTCAAAGCTCACGACTTCGGTGGTTACTCATAGATCCTGGTATAACATTATTTAGTGATTCATACTTCATGAGACGCACTTATCTTACAAAAACTTCCAGAATAATCTACAAAATTGTGATCATCCTTCGAATAGTTATCAATCTTAGTATGTTGTTATTTAATATATGCCGAATCCCTACAAGTATGGGAATTCTACGCCTACATCTATCTTCATCCATGTTGCTTTTTGCCTTATTCACTACGAATCAAACTACTTTGATTTCGCATTGCCCAATACTCACTCACATTACGCGTTACGGGTTTCCAGCTGTTTCCAGACTTGGGTGACATCTATGGTTAAAATTTTAAACAATTATTTAATTCGGATAAGTGTGCGTAACGGAAGTGAACGGGACAGAACATAACGGAACGGAACGGAGGACCATTGAATTCGGAAAGGGGGTGAGTTAACTTGGCGACTCCATGATCGAATCTTGACCCGACTGACCTGGTGACATGTCTTGTTCCTGTGGTTAGAAGATTCAATCTATATTATAATGTTGCATTCCTTGAGAAGTGAGCTTATGTACGGGAACTTCATATTTGAGAGCTTAAAAGATTTTAATGTTTTTATCCTATTTAATACTTCAAACACATTTTTTTTTCTTTTTTTAGAATTGCCTACACCCGGTGTGACCCGGTCCAAAGATTGATCCGATTAACCCGGTGTTCCGCTTCAAATCTGGATGGGAAACGGTAGTTAAACGTAATGTTTGGTCTTTTTCGTCGTGCATAATAAAGTGAAGCGGAGTCCAGTCTGGGGACTGTGCACAAAAGCTACCGCCAGATTACAGCAACGAGCATCCTATTTCTATGATCAATGTTGCGTTCGAGACAGTTCGAACGACACCTCAACCACCTTTCTAGCCCTGGTAGTTCCAAAGTTGTAACCCCCCCCCAAAAAAAGAACTCTGAAACCACTCCTGCTATCTACATAAATGATTCGGGTTTGCAATCATCTTGCCGAAACATTTCCAACGACACATCAAGCACCTTCCTAGCACCAATAGTTCCAAAGTTAAAATCTCCCTCCCTTGAAACCAGGGAACCATCTCTGTAAATTGGATGATATGGGTTTGAACTCGTCTTGGCAAGACCTTTCCAACGATAGCTGAACCGCTTTCCTAGATATAAACAAAAAAAATTAAAGTTCTTTGAAGAAAAAGGATTAAAAAACGTAAGGGATTAATGGGCATCGAACGCGGGTCTCCCAGCCAGCAATTTAACACACTATCCAATACACCACGCCGCCAATCGTGAACGGATTGGTTTTCAACGGTTTTTTTATTGTTACCTGTATCCCCAACACGTACTAAAGCATTTAGTTAAGCGAAACGCCAAGAGATGGCAGCACATACTACAGGGATTCATTACAGTGCACAACTCTCTACAATATTTCTGTTTCTGCTTCTAAAAAATCCATTATTTTATTTTTTTCTTTCATGAATTTTACGAGTTTCGTTTATCACATGAGTGGCTATTCCGGATTTCCTGTTTCCCATACTTCATTTAGCTCCAATGTTCTGAGTTCAGCAATGTTTTTTCTTTCTTCAGCGGTGGAGAGTAACTAGAACTTTGATAGTGTTTTTACTAGTTCTTCATATTTTATGCATGACCTTGTTCATGCTTCGTGTTGAAATAAATGTTTATTTTTTTTTTAAAAAAAAATCAGCTTTATGATCTGTGCAACTAACAACCTTCTTCCTTTGCATTGTCGGTTCTCCATTTTTCTATTTTATCTTCCTTACACCCTTTGTAAACATCTAGTTCTTTTTAATTTATTGATTTCCCTTTCTTGTTGGTCGTTTGTATGATAGAAATCAATAGTAATTGTGTTTCTAAAAGTGATTTCAGCACGTTATGTAAGGAAATATTTATGGAATCAATTTTTTAAAAAGTTCTTAAAAACTGTTTAATTTTTTTAAAAATGTATTGAATTCGAAAGGAAAGGAAATATATTCCTAAAATAATTTTAGTATACCATACAGGGTGTCCCTAACATAATGGTGCTAACTTCTAGAGCTTATTATTTGCAGGAGAACAAGAAAAAAATCTTTTGGAGGAATTGCGTAATATGCCTAGTTTTGGAGCTACAGGAGCTCAAACTTAAGGAGGCACCGTCAAAAATGACGTCACATATGGGCAAATAATGACAAACTGTGTCGGTTTAGTAATATCACATTTAAGTCATGTTTATGACTGGCTAATGCAGGTTAGCGGGGATTTCTATGCTGGCCCTATTAAACCATTTGCTAAGTCTACAACGCTTACGTCATTATATTCCGAGATATGACGTCATTTGTGACGATGTTGTTATAACTTCGAGCACCTAAAGGAACTTTATATCTTGTTTATCAGTTCCCAAAGTTGGAGCCATTGTTTGAAGTGTTCGATGTTTGAAATTTATACATAGTAGATATGTGAGATTACATTGCCATCTAGCGTCAGAGATTCACACTATTTCCGTGGGGAAGATACTGTATACAGGGTGTTGCAAAATAACACCGACAAATCCACCTCACGAGATTCCTGACATGAAAAAAAAAAAGTTACAGACCATCGAGGTTGTACAAATGTTTCGTTTCAGCGCTAGGCTGTCGAAAATGTTGAGAAAATGAACTTTTTTTAGCTTGATATTTCCAATACAATTAACAGTAAAACTTAGGCGGCATGGAACCTTCATCACAGACCATGGAACCACTTATAATCAAAATGGATAAGCAAGGGATTCCCAAAGGAAGTAGGGGATTTCCAGACATTCTCCGGAACAGTCACAATAAGCACGAATTGGACTACTTTCCGTATGAGTGCAGATGATAAGACGTAATCATCGCCACCTAACGGGGCAATGGCAGTCTCTTTACTTTAGTGATAAACACAGCAAACATTCGTTAAAATGTCTGCAATGCGTACTCCTGTTTATGCAACCACGCGTCATTTGTAAAAACAAAATAGTCCCGCAAAGGAAACCTGTTTGAAATATCTCTCTGGCGCAAACAAATTGTGCTTACTTTTGGTGGAAGTACGTACACAACGCTCCACAAACTATTTGCAAGTGCGAACCAGTTTTATTGGTTTATAGGTTCAACGGACCAACCTACGCCTGTCCAAACGCACACCTCGAGAACCACCCGTGGTCCGCGGACCACAGTTTGCGGAATGCTGGTCTATACTATTGTTTTTAAGTCTGAAATCTCGTGAGATGATTTTGTCGGTGTTATTTTGCAACGCCCTGTGGAAGAGCAGTGATATTTCAGTTTATAGTGCATTCTTCAAGGCGCTTTAACATCCCCCCCCCCCTTTGAAAACTGAATTTCACATACGATCATTTTACCTAAAATGGCAGACATTCTTATCTTGAATCTTCTCAAAAGAAAAGAACGCCAAATCAGAATACACCATTCTTTGGAGATCTGTTGAAATAACATAACCCATTCTTCTAATTCAAGTGAAGTGAAGCATTTTTTTTTTTTTTTGTCTCTCTCAAGGACGTGGAACTTTTTCTGATACTCTACCTGAGTTTCTAAGTACCTGATAACAGTTGAATGGGGATTTTTTTCTTTTCTTTTTACAGAAGCACTTAACGCACGTAACCATTACCATCATAGACGTTAAAAGCAAGACTTCTTTAAATATATTTTGTGTACATCGTTGGTTAGATACTATTTTATTCATGTTAACTGTTTCGTAATTCCTTTTCCTAAGCCATACATTTTTCTTTCTTTTTTTTCTTTTTTAATGTGTATTGTAGTTCGACCTTCACGTCACTTAATGTGAGTTACAAGGCTAGCTCATGCTAGATACAAAAGAGAAGCTCATAAAACTGGAAATAATAGTGCACTTTACGATTTTTTTTATTTTTTTTTAATTTACAGGCTTTAGGTATCCTCTTACTCAGGCCGGGATAGGGTGAGGAGAGAATGTTGGAAGTTTGTCGGCCAAGGCTTAGTTACTACGCACCATCCTGGCATTTGGCTGGTATGACAGGAAAATACCTTGGAGCAGATTTTAATAAGAGTAAGAAGACTGTACACAAACATAAAACATAGTAAGCAAGAAAGAATCAAAGAAAAAACAAAGAAAGCAAGAAAGTAAACAAGAAAGCACGAAAGAAAGAAAGCAAGAAAAAACGAAAGAAGGAAAGAAAACAAGAAACAAAGAAAGAAGGAAAGAAAACAAGAAGGAAAGAAAGAAA